>JAJOOR010004505.1:0-43922 GCA_036250505.1 Solanum acaule
AGGACCCCTGAAAAGAAAAGGTGTGTAGTTTGGAAATATGTTCATAGTCATGCAGATACTTATGCCTTTTCCTGTTAAATAATATAAGTTATGCAGAAATATATTATTGGAGTACTATAGGGCAGTCTGTAACTAGTTTCTGTTAGTCAATCTTTAGAGAATTCACAATTCCTGAGTCTATTAAATCTATTTATCTTTGTCTTATTC
Source organism: Solanum acaule (assembly GCA_036250505.1). Taxonomy (NCBI): domain Eukaryota; kingdom Viridiplantae; phylum Streptophyta; class Magnoliopsida; order Solanales; family Solanaceae; genus Solanum; species Solanum acaule. The sequence continues at coordinate 208 of JAJOOR010004505.1, forward strand.
CTAAATGTGTAGGGGCTTCTATGATTACTCAATCTCGCCGTATTACTCTTTGTAACACTATTTGTAATATAATTTCCAAAGTTATTGTGAATCGTCTCAAATGTATTTTGACTGACATTATTGGCCCTACACAATCTACTTTCCAAAAGAATAGGCGTGCCTCCGATAATGCCGTTATTGTTCAAGAGATTCTCTACTACATTCATAAATCTAAGAGTCGTGTCTCATATATGCTTCTGAACTAGATTTGGAAAAAGGTTTTGATAGACTAGAATGGGGTTTCATTAGAGAAAGTTTAATTTATTTCAATGTGCCTCCTAAGTAGTCAAACTTATAATGTCTTGTATTACTTTTACTTCAATAGCTGTCTTGCTCAATGGGTCAACCACGGATACTTTTAAACCCAGTAAGGGTATTCGCCAAGGAGACCCTCTCTCCCTGTATAACTTTCTTCATTTTATGCATGGAAATGCTCTCAAGACGTATTATTATGGCTGTTGATCACCATCTTTGGAGGCCTGTCAAGATTTCAAGGAATGGACCCCCAATGTAGCACTTATTCTTTATGATATTATCTTTACTTCAAAATTTAACTGAAACTTCTTGTCATGCTACCAAAAAGGTAATTTTGACAAATCTAAATTTCTCGAATAATACTTCAGTTCTGGATAAAACTGTCTCCTCTTCTTTTCAAATGAATGAAGACAGTCTTTTGGTAAATGTTTGGGATTTCCCATTTTTGTCAAAAACCTTCTAGGGCATATCCTGTTTATTTTGGACAGTTTTAAAACATGACTGGATGGATGGAAAACCCATTTTCTTATTCTGGTAGGACTTACTACATTAATCCGCTCTACTCTCTACAGTCTTCCCACCATATTATGCAGTTCATATCCATTCCCTCTTATATTTTAACTACTATTGTAAGATATATGCACAACTTCCTCTGGGGTGGAACTTTTGAACGCAAAAATTATCTTGTCAGTTGGAAGGTTGTTACTTCTCAAAGTTCTAAATATTTATCCTCTACTGCCATTAGCTCTAATAAATCTAGGACTAGGAAAGCCATTCAACATGGATGGCAATATTGCCAAATTGGACTTCTTTGGAAACCTGCGAACAGCAGACACATTAATTTCTGGAATGCGTCTTGAATTCAACCAAATACCCCTCTTAAACACTTGTTCATGGACCTTTACTGGAAAAGAATCTCTTGACTACACTTGGAAAGCCATTCAACGTGGATGGCAATATTGCCAAATTGGACTTCTTTGGAAACCTGCGAACAACAGACACATTAATTTCTGGAATGCCTCTTCGATTCGACCAAATACCCCTCTTAAACACTTGTTCATGGACCTTTACTGGAAAAGGATCTCTTGATTACAATAGCTGCGTTTCGTGCCAATAATCTGTGGGATTTCTCGACTCTTTCCTTTAATCTACCAGATACTCTACTTCGAAAAATACAAGCAGTGCATCTCCCCCAATACTCATTATGCATGATAGTTTGATCTGGGGCCTAACCTCAAATGGCTCCTTCTCAGTAAAGACTTGCTTTCCTTCGATTGTCTTTGGCGTCTCAAACTGTCTCCTAAAATAAAACATTTCTCATGGATACTTAATCATTGGTAGATTGCCTACTGCTAGCTATCCCCTTCACCTTAACATTGCCTACTCTAATGAGTGCAAAATTTGTCATTCCTCTCAAGAGGAACCTATATCTCATTTTTTTTTCAACTGTACCTTTAGATGCTACCTCTCCTTCTGCATGGCTTAAACAGTTCATTCAATTCACCCCTACAATTATTATGACTCAATCGCCTGTACTGTTTTCCTTCCTTACTGTCTCTAGATGATATGGAAGGCTCGCAATAAATTAGTTTTCGAGGGTAAACAGGTATTAAGGTATAGATGACAATTTGTGCCTAAAATTGAGAGAATTCCATAGTGGTATAATGTTTGGACGGTTGAAAAGAAGATGAGATATAGTTTCCTCTTGAGAGGAATGATAAACTTTGCACTCATCAATAGGCTGTGTTGACTCAAGAAAATCTCATGAAGAGGGGGATTCATCTGAGCCCTAGGTGCTTCCTATGTGAAGAAGAGGCTGAGACAGAAACTCACCCATTTCTACACTGCAGGATTACCTATCTACTGTGGAAAATCTTCATAAATATGAAGGGCCTGAGGTGGGTGATGCCAAGGAGAATAGCTCACACCCTGAAGATCTGGATCAGCGATGCTAACATTTCTGGACGAGGATAGATGGAAAATTATACCAGCTCGCATCTGGTGGTCTGTTTGGAGAGAGAAATCTCAGGTGCTTCCAGAACAAGAGCAACAACATCCAGAAAATGAAGATGAATTGTTTAGTGTCGTTTCATTCTTGGTGTAAACAGTGAGTATATGGAGGATGTAGAATCAGTTACAGATGTCTTAAGTTCTTTGTAGTTTTTGTTGAAGGGTTGAATATCTTCTTGATACTCTGCCTCAATTGGAATTGGGAAACCTGTGACTTGTTGTCGCAGGTTTCTGATTTTTTTGGAAATAGAATACAAGTTGTTGCTTTCTCCAAAAAAAAAAGAACTATCATCCAACAAGCTATTGAATTTTGGTTCTTCACAAGCCTAAGCCTCTAAAGGCACAAAAGATACCTCTTTATGCCAAATGGAATCCTCGTAAAAGCCTTGCTATATGCTAAAAACTGTTGGAATGGTTTGTCAATTGCACAACCTTATTGGTATTGGAGGAGTTTTTAGGAACCATGAAGACACTTGGATTTTAGGTTTCAAAGGCTCAATTGCACATCGAGATGCTTTTAGTACTGAATTATATGCACTTTTCACAGGTCTTACACTTGAATTGGAGCATAATATTCAAGTGATAAGATAGAACCAAGTGAGTTTATTCAAATCCTAAGCAACTCTAATATTCATTGTTTGTCTATTGTTGATGACTGCAGGTACCTTCTCCAGCCGCTGAATAGCTAGCTCTACTATAGGGCGTGTCTACAAAGAGCAAAACCAAATTGCAGACGGGCTTGCCAACTTGGCTACTTCTGGGACTGTTGACACTTGTTTACAATTTTTTTGGGACACTCCACATCAGCCATCTGAAATTTTGTGCAAGGATTGAATAGGAGCAGTGTCCGTCCATATGATTTCCACTCCACGGGAAGCTTTATCTACTAACTATGGTTCTACTTATACTAGTATTAGGAGTTCAAACTCTTTAAGTACTGTAACGACCATCTATTATATCGTGACACAAACTCTCGTGTAGGCTTTTGTTATATATATTATTACTACCCTTTCCACCAAAAAAAGTGTAGAAAATGTCATGATTTGTTAGTTTGAAGTAAACATTAGTTGACTTGTGAGTTGTTTTTTCCCCTCACATTTTGCCTAGAATCATGGCCCCTACCCAACTCCATTGCAAGATTTTTAATTGATCACTCAACTGAAATTTCCCATGTGTGGGAATGTTGCTGAAACTCCCTCTTGAGTTGAGTTGGAATTTAAAGTTTATGAATTCAAGATTTCAGTTCTTCAATTTATTGAGTTTTAAACTAATAATTTGCACACATTTAATGAATTTTATTAAAGCTAATACATAATTCAATCAAACTCGTATATCCACCCCTGGATATGCTAGTGCACTATATACCTTTTAATAAACAATTTGTGCTAGCTAGGAATCACAACTAATTGATTTCTTCAAGGTCTAAACATAGAGAATATAATACATGCATAAGTTTTAGAATGTTGCCCTTCAAAACTTTTATACAATTTTCTACCATCATAGAATTAACTACTAATCCAGTACGTAGTACCTACTATTACTACTACTACTAGTAACACATATTAGTGTACTACTAATATAATTGACATATAATTAATTGATGATTAGCGTTGAAATCTCTTCTTCCTTTCAGCCACCATAGATAAAAGTCTTGAAACACCTTGAGTCCACATCTCATATTCTCTTTGATTTTTGCATTCAAACTCAACAACACCACGTATTTCTGTCTTCAATCCGAAATATCGACGTTTTTCTCCATCCTCAAATAAATGCCTTCCTGGCCATGCTGGTACATCCTTGTAAACTTCTGTTACTACATCTGCTTGCACACACAACATACGTTATTTTTTCATGTCTTAATTAAATTGAGTTGTTTTGCTATAACATATAGTATCAAAATTATTCGATTTGGACGTACTTTTCTTTTTCTTGGTAATAGTTTTTCCAACATGTTTGCTTTTCATTTTCAGCATCACCTGTGAAATAAGGAAACATAAAATGGTAAGGACTAAGGGCATCCTCAATAACATTTAAAAGTTGTATGTACGGACGACATAAGTAATATTTATGAGATGATATCACTTATAATAAAGTAATTACAAACAAATCAATCTCTATAATTATTGATAACCTAGTAAAACTTTTAATGAACCTGCTGTTTCGTATTTGCAAAAGAAAAAAAAGTTACACTCAGTTAGTTCAATGGTTTCTAAGCTGGACGACTGGTATTCTCTAGATGGACGGTAAATCCAGATATATTATATTGTAGTGTATTTGGCCTCAGAAACATTCCGATATGATCAATTTTTTCATAGGGGTATTGAATAGTATATATTAACGGTTGAATTCCCTTGACATACATAAATATTCCATTATAGTGGTAAAAGGGATTCAGAATTTCTTTTAAGTCGCAAATTTATATTGTGAAAATGCAACATTAGTATTTTCATGAATTTCTGACTACGCCACCGATATATTATTGAGTCTCGGAAGGTGCTTACCTCTCCACTACGATGAAGGTATACAGAGACAATTTTCCAGTGAAGATCACCTAAAAAACCGAAAAATAAAACAAGTCAGCATGAAATCTAAAAACAGGACAGAAAAAAAAAATCAAATTTTGTGGCATTGTTAGCAGGGGAAGAATTGTGCAATTTACCATTACGAGTTCTTTTGAGAAGCTCGCGTCCTCGAGCCAGTAATTCTTGATTACAAACACCCAAAAAGTTCTCTTCAATGTCAAGTCCCTCACAGTAATTATTATTGTTGTTGTTGTTGCTGTGATTTTGGTCGCTGTTTCGCCCTGTGCCTCCGCCAATTCCCTTTTCTATTGGAATTACTGCTGCAATGTTCCATACTTCCTTCAATGCTCTTGCCTTTAATGTTGCTGCCCCTCGCAATGCTGCGAAAAAAGAAAGAGCATATTAGTACTATCTCAAGTCCCAAATATTAGCTCCGTCTTGTCGAATTGAATTTGTTTCGAAATATTTCACATTTAAGGGAAAAAAAGTTATTTACTAGAACTAGTATCTATTGAAAGAGGAGAATGGAACAGAGGAAGTACATTAGACACTACCATTAATCATATTAACTGACCATGAGTTATATTATTAGTCCAATTTGTAAATGCATAATTCATAAACGCGTCTTTTATGTTCTGCATCTTTGGATGTACACAAATAGACACTTTTACTTATATAGAATTGAACAAGTATACATGTGTGTGTCTACTGTTCAACTTTATACACGTTTAAATGAGATTATGGAGACTCTGTTTCATATGAAGTATTTTATTAGTCACCTGTAGCAGCAGCAGCAGTAAGAGTTGAAATATCTCCATGAGATCGAACATTAACAGCAGAGCTAATAGCGGACATGAGATGGTCCCGGTCCGCTCCCATAACTTCGGCAGCCTCCACGCACTGCGCGGCAATCAGCATGGCTGCCGAAGCTACAGCAGCATCAGTCTTCGCCATTTGCTCATCTTTGCCAGTGGACGAAGCTGATGCGGTGGCCGCAGCAATTGCAGCCACCGAAGCAGCAACTCCAGCTACTGAAACAATAGCGTGGAGTTGCGCGTTTTGGGCCCTACTTTCTTCTTTCTTTTTCTCTCTCCTTTCTTTTAACCATCTGCCAACTGTCTTACCACCAGGCGTGTTGGGTGCTAACCCAACAGCTGATCCAGTGTATCCTGTTCTTACATTTGTGAATAATGGTTGCAGAGTGCTGTTTGCTTTCAAGTACTGTAACACAATATGAGAAAATGAAATATCAGTACTAGAATATGTAACGTTGAATTAACTGAACTCAATATTTTTGATACGCAAGCATGTATTGAAGTGTGAAAATATTGAAATTTGATCACATGATTCTAATGTATAATGGTTGAAAGATGGTAAAAACTTATTTGAACAGAGGATTTACACTACCAATAAATACATTACATATGTTTTTATCAGTTAACCATAGTTAATAAATGCATATTTTCATTACATTAAGTCACTCAACATATTAAAAAAAATTGATGAAAAGGGAAAGCACAAGGTAAAACCCACTCTTATACAATAACTCGCAAAATCACACAGAAGAGGTAACCCGCACTAGGTAAGTTTGGTGTGATGAGTTCGACTCGAAAGGCAAACTCCTTGCTTTCGCGGGTAAGGAGTTTCGAACTTGAGACCTCAGTCAACATATTAAATTAAGTTGGTTGACCGCGAACACTAGTAAAATCTAAGCTTCTGTTTGACCATAGATTTTAAAGTTCAAACTTGAAAATTTGAGTTTTTGAAGTTGTGTTTAGACATCTATTTTACTTGAATTTTTGTGAGTAAAAATCTAAAAAACTGATCACTTGAAAATACGTGAAAATCGATGATATCAAATTTAATGACCAAAGAAGATAATTTCTCAAAATCTATGGGAAAACACTAAACTACATCTTGAATATGACTTTAATGAAGTTGACTACAACATGTAAATAACAAACATGAAAAGGTACAACATTGAAGCAGATAGGTAAAATTTAACTTTAACATAAGAGAGGAAACATGTTGATGGAACACTAAAAAACAAGCAAGGCAGAATTCTGAAATTGGTAAGTGACAGAATTCTGAAAAGAGAAGCAATGACAAAATGACAAGAGAGCATCAATTTTCCACTTACACACTCCACTTAAAAGTTTCTCTTCTGATGATCGATAGGTAACTAAATACAATGATAAATCTAAGTCAATCTTGAATGGTACTTGTAGTATATTTTTGTGAAAGTTAATTAAGACAAAAAAAAATAAAAATAATTGGCCTAGTTTACACATGACATCTTCACGTGGTACATATAATAACAAGGTACTCCATACGATGGGTTTTTTAATTATATAGATATAGATCAGTTTCTGTTATTACAAGGCTCAGTCTAGAATTAAAAGGCTTTTACCAAATCATGGCTATTAACATTGTTGTTGTTTTTATCCAATGTCTTAGTACTACTTATTTCCATTTAATTTCAAGTGGGAAACGTAAATGCTATCAATTTTATAACATTTACCTAAAAGATACGTTCTTTGTTTATTTTTACTTGTCATATTTGGACTTGACATACTCATTAAAAAACAATAATTGGCATAACTACATTATCATACTATCCCTATTTATCAATGTTTAATATTATGTCTTATAAAATGACTTGGAAAATAAATAATGAATGTTAACTAAAACATGAATTCTTTTTATCTTTTTTTTTGCAATGTTAAAAGTGAACAGGATAAAAGTAAAAACCCTATTATTAAAATAGTAGTACTTTTTTTTTTTGTTTTTTGTTTTACTAACTTTGTTGATCTCGTATAAAACCAAAGTTAGCATCTTTTCCTTTTTCTTTTCTTTTTATGGCCAATTGTAGGTAGAGTTATTCCCTAAACAAAGTCAAAAGGTGGTTTTGATTAGACGGCTAAAGCATCCTTGTAATTTGTAAAGCAAGAAAAAGTTGTACATTGATATTAACAAAAGTGTATTACTCTTTTACTTTGGAAATGGGTCCAATCCATACCCTTTATTTCTACTACTATCATCATTAACTAATAACAACATTTATCATAATCAAGCATTTAAATAACAAAATAAAGTGATCAAGAAATTAATCATAATTAATTAACACTAATGAGAGAAATTAATTACCTTAACAACATCTTCAAACTCTTCAGAAGGAGAGACTGGAGGACTATCAGTTTCTTCAGTCAGAGAACCATTCAAAGGTCCACTACTATGAGACAATCTTCCTGATGTTAATGGTGATATTTCCTGCCCATTATGCATCTAATAAAAAATTTCCAAAAAAGAAAAATGTTAAAAATGTTACTAGTACTAAATTTTTCCATCAAATTCCCATGTATAATAAGAACAAACAAAACCAAAACACCCTTTAACTTTTTCATTTTTCTAATAACTACGTCTCAATTTCAAGTAAATTGCACCAATTACATGAATCTCTATTATTCATGTCACTCTACTTGTACAGTCTATCAGTCATACCTCCTTATAACAGTAGTTTTCAGTAATAATTTTTTGTTGCAATAAAACGGTCCAAAAATACTTTTAATATAATATGATATTGTTCGTTTTAGACCAATTACCTAAATTCCTACTATTCACATCTCAATCAAAATGTTTAATATCATACGTCTCTAAACAGTATTTCATTATAACAACTAACTTGTTTCCTGAACCAATTTTTCATGTTATGTTATTACATCATACACTCTTTATAACAATATTTCCATATAGCAATCAAAACATATCCAGGCAAGCGATGCTGTTACAAAGAGGTTTGACAGTACTTACAGATTGAGACATAATGCGATCAAGAACAAGTTGTGAAGTAGCAGAGGAAGCAAAAGAAAATGTATTTCCAGCAAGTTTATTAGCAGAATCTTCTTCCTCAACAACAGAGATAATGTTCTCTGGTATAGTAACAACAACACTACTATTTATATTTGTATTATTATTCGTCTTAGTAATAAGAGACGGAGATGATGATAATGAAGAAGTAGTTGTTAACGCCTTGCAAACTTGCAAAGCAGAGGCACTCCATGATCTTGACAAGAATTCCATAGGTGCTTTTGGACTTTCTGGAAGATTCATATTCAAGTTTTTTTCTGACCATCTATTATCCATCAAGAAAAAAAATAACACTAATTGGGGCAAGTATTTTGTAGTAGTAAGAGTGTGAATTGCTTTTGAACAAGAGTGCAGAGGTCTTGTTAATTTTTAGGTTTGGGGGTGTTTTTATAGTAGGAACTTGACTTGTTAATGTTGTCCTGTTTTGTACACATATGATTGAGAAATGACTATAATAATTGTAATGTAGTAATAGCTTTGTTAAAACATATTGATTGTTAAGTCATTTTCATAATTATCTTAACTTATATGTATTGATGTAATGTTACACTATCAGGTTAGGTAGGAAAAGATAAATAATAATTTATTTGTCTTATTTTAACTTGATATAGAGTTTAAGAAATTAAAGAAGGATTTTGAATTTTGTGATTTTTTATTTCAACTTTTTACGTACATGCTTAAGACAATAGGATTAAAAGACATTTTAGTGCATTCAACGTATTTTAGTTTAACCCCATAAAGATTTTAAAAACATCTTTATTATTTTTTAAAGGGAAAATGGTTTGATATACTCCTCAACTTTATTATTTGGAGCTGATATGCCGCTCGTTATGAAAGTGGCTCGTATATACCCTTATTGTTATACTGATGGCTCACATATATCTCTACCGTTACAAAATGAGCTCACATATACCCTTCATTTAACAGAAGTGAAAATATTTGTTTTAAATTTATATTTTTGACTTTAAATTTTTTTTTTAAATCCATGTAGGGGCATATATATGATCCTTCTAGCAAAGTTCAGGGTATATTTTAATCTTTTTCATACATAAATTGTTTTTTTGACTTTTTTGATTATCATTATTTGAGTTTCTTATTCTTATTTTTTTTTCTTTCATTCCTTAATCTAAAGAAAAAAAAATTAAAACTAATTTTTTTTGTGGCTATATTATAATTTAAGACTATTTTTTTCATCTATATTGTAATTTAGTTTTTGTATTTGAAAAACTAAATTGAGTCATCTATATTAAATTTTACAAGAAAATTAGTGAAACATAATTAATAAACTTGACCATCAAAATAATAATTTAAATTAGTTATTGAAATAAAAACAGTCAAAAAAATATGTGAGGAGGATTAAATATACTCAGATGGGATTATATTTTTTAACAAAATATTTAAAAAATAAAATTAAAATAATTTTTTTTCACTTCCGTTAGAGAAAAAGGGTATATGTGCATCATTTGTATAACAATAGGGTACATATGAACCACTTTTATAATAAGGGGTATATCAGTTTTAAATGACAAAGTTGAGGGGTATATTAGGCCCTTTTTCCTTTTTTTAAATTTTGTGACAAATTAATTGGACAAACAAATTGATAACCTGTAGCAATGCCGCTCTTCTTGTTTGTCCCATCCGTTTTTAAAGCATGTTTGACATCGTTGCTGGGAGGCCAAAAACACTTATTTTGAGTAAAGAATATATTTATTTTTTTGAAAAATAACATGTTTGGCTAATCAGTAAAACTGCTTTTAAATTGAAGCAAAAGCAGTTTTTCTGCTATTGAAAAAAAATTAAAAAAATTTATGCTTCTTAAAAAAAGCTGATGTAGAAATAGAATTTTTTCAAGATTAAAATATACTTGCCATAAATACATATTTACCAATATATGTCTTATACTTGTTTATTTTAGTTGTGAATTTTTTGTATGTAGTGATTTTATTTGAGGAATGATTTTTAAATTTATTTTGTTTGTTATTTTTAATTAAATTTAAATTATCATGTTAATATTATATCAAAATTTAATTTATTTTTTATTCATTTATGTATAATATTGATTGAAAATTTGAATATGTACATTTTAATTTAATAATGATAAAAAAATAACTAAAAAATTATAACATGTATTTGAAATATTTTAAAATAATTAGAATATTAAAAGTGTATAGATACTTTCTCTTTTTCGTAAATTGACTTTAAAAGTACTTCTAAAAAAGATTAGTCAAACACAATTTGCTTATTAAAAGCATTTTTCAAATGAATAAGCCAAACAGAAATTACTTTTTTTTCAAAAGTACTTTTATGAAAAACTATTTTGAAAAAGTACTTTTAAAATTAAGCAATTTTTAGCAGTAACCAAAACAGGCTCTTAGTCAGCTACTCAAGAATCATAGAAAATTTTCTTTTCATCTAGATTTTCCTTCTGTGATTGATTTTTCCTCCACTTTAAATTATTTTCCTCACATGTTCAAGGCACCTTTGTAATAAACTTATGTGTTATTATTGGCCCATTCCTTTTCAATCCTGATAATTATCACGAAATATTGAATCATCATTCTAATCTAAATAGTCATCCACTTCGAGTCAAACAATAAGCTGATCCGTACCCCAATCTATATGGAGGAACTATTTTTTAAAGGCATAATACATAAATATGCCCTTTAACTTGACCTCATTTTACATTTATGCCCTCCAACTTTGAGAGTGCACAAATAGACACTTAAACTCATATAAAATTGAACAAATAGAATACACGTCCTACGTGACATCCTACATGGCAATTTGCATTCAATGTGGTGGCCTACGTGTATTATGTCACATAGGACTCATGTATCTATTTGCTCAACTTTATGTAAGTTTAAGTGTCGACATGTGCACATCCAAAGTGGAAGGACATGAATGTGAAATGAGATCAAGTTAAAGGACACATTTATATATTATGTCTTTTCTTAATAATAAAAAATATTTGACTTGCCAAAAATTTGCCAAACATATAAATATAATAAGTGAATCTTAGAAAATAAGATCATTGATTGAACCAAAGAATTTTAATAAGAGCATTTGGAAAAAATGCAAAAATGCTACACCTAAAAAGTTAAGGGAATTTAAACGTTCACATAAATACAAAAGAAAATTTTGCCCACTTGCATAATATGATTTTCAAACAAAGTGGATTTAGGGTGTGTTTGGTATTTTTGATGGAAAATATATATATTTTTTTGAAATGTGTCCTTTAGAAAATAAGTTGTATTCAGTAGGTAAGTAAAAATTATTATTCAAAAATCTTTCTATGTAATTTAGACGAATATTATGGAAGTTGGGGATATCGGATGGTGGGGATGAGGACTATGTCTAGTGGGGATAAAGAGGAGGTCTGTTAGAGGGTGGGGGATGACACAATTGGGAATATCACTAGTAGATGGAGCTTGTTTCCCTTACTTTTATTAAGGAGCTCGTTTTCCTCATTTTTACGGAGTTTGTTTTCCTAGAGAAATGTTTGACCAACTGAATATAAAAATTGACAAATAATTTTCTTCACATCAAAGACGTCCTTAATTTAAATCATTTTCTACATATAACATGTTAAGTTACATGGAAAAAGCACTCATTTGTAAGTTACAACTTCTTTTTCTTTTCAAAATTGGAAGTAGGGGGTTACAATGTAAGGAATCGATCAAGTCCATATTTATAAAGTAAAAGTTCAGATGGTCAACCAATTAATTGAATCCATATCTATAAAGGGAAAGTTCAGGTGGCCAACCAAATAAAGCTGGGAAGATTGCTATGTTGAGGGATAAAATTGTTGAAAATGAGGGGGAAGTGGGCCTAGGTCAAGCAATTGTGTTTGACTTATTGTCAGGGATCCTTCTTTTCTTTTGAAAGATAATTACACCAAATATTTTGGTTGATCCCAGGCATACAGTGGTGGGTAAAAGCTAAAGTGCAATTGTCCCACAAAAAGAAAGAGATATGTAGTACACAAATGAAAACTACTAAAGCTTTTCATTAGGCCCTACACCACTAATATGGTTTATATGGTACAAATATCATTTTATTCACTATTTGGTCCTGCTTTTAAAATATATACATTGTCCTAAAATAAACTTACAAGTAATATTGTTTTTTGTTTTTTTTGTAATTGTAAGGGTTAAGAAATAAGTGAAAATTATAGGGTAATTTTCTTAATGCGTTAGTTATTCCATACAACGATAGTTTCAATAATTATCTTGTTCGAGTTTGCCTCTAGATACATGATATTGAACGAATGTATCTCGCTTCCCACCTCTCTCCCTCTCTCATCCCTCTACTTCTTTGTAGATGTGTTTCACAATTTTATGTATATGTGAATTCAATATCAATTATGTACTAATGTATCTACTAGATACTATCTAGTGTAATTGTGCATGTCAATTTCATCAAGTGTGTCCGGTATCAAATATCTAGTGTATCTACTATCAATTTCATATATTTAGTATGAGATATACATTTAATTATCCAGTGTATTTGTGCATGTCAATTTCATCCAGTGTGTTCGGTATCAAATATCTAGTGTATGCACTATCAATTTCATGTATTCAGTATCAAAAATGCATTGATGTATGCAGAGTATTTGTACATAATTACATATTGGTTCTGAAAGGGCAATGATGTATCCCATGTATTTGTGATATATGTGGTATATCTATGCATAAGTACATCAAACTGATATAAAAAATACATATATCTAATATAAAATTTGTGATATATCCAATGTATATGTGTAAGGATACATTTTTAGAAAAAGAAGAATATACAATTATCCAAATACTTGTATTTGTGCATAAATGCATATATATGATATGTCCTTCAATGATTATGGTATCAATCACCTACCCATTATACATTCAAATCCAAATTAAATAGTGTGTGATTAGGTAATCATTTTAAAGTAATGTGATAATTATACTACAGATATTTGCTTATTTATGTAATTTTTTCAAATACCCTTATCTAAAAGAAAATTGGAGTCAATTTTGAAGTTTTATGTCAGTGAATGCGGAGTGCTAAATCTTTTAGGAAAGTGAATATATGCCACTAGTATAAGCATATATTTTAAATTTTAAATTCTAATATATACAATTTGCTATGGAGAAAAATATGATTGGTTGGTCAAAATATTTTGAAAAACATTTTCTCTAAAAATATAAGTAAAATAACTTTTTCTAAATATGAAAAAAAAAACAAGTTTCACAAATAATATTTCAAGTTCATTATTCCGTTCGCACGCACCCTTAACATCTCACTCCCTGTCACTCCCAATCCCCACCATATTCTTATAATTTTTTATTCGATTATATATAAATTTTTTAGAAATAATTTTGGATACAGCACACTGGCAAAAATATGCAAGAGAAAAAAAAAAAGAAAAAGGAAAGGCAGCAAGTATTCTTTTTACTTCCACAGAGGGACACTCGACTGGCCTAATATTTCTTAAAAAATACTTTTAATTTTTTTTCATTTTTGTTGATCAAAATATGTTGGAAACAAGTAATTTAAAAAAAATCAGAAAAATATTTTTCTACTGAGAGTGAACAAGTATTATAAGTAACATTTCAAGTTCATCGTCTATTTCACCGTCAAAGCCCCCGGCCCAACTTCCACATCTTCCCTCGTAGAGTTCTTCTAAATTATTGGGAAAATGTTTTGGAAAAATATTTTCTAACCAAGCACACCGTATATCGTGTTAATTAAGCGCTTGCCATTTTCTCAAAAAACACTTCTTGAAAGTGAAATTCTCAGCTAATACTTTTCCTTCTCTTTTTCTTTTCTAAAAATGTACTCTACAACGAATAATAATCATTAAGATGCTTATATATACTTTTTCTCAAAAGCTCCATAATCTTCAGTGTTAAAAACAAAGACGTATGTAAAGCTTATATATGTCAACAAGTACAACTTTTAGTACAATATATACACTAAAAAAAATACCTTATATATATCATGTAATTTTTTATCAAGTCGGGTGAATATCCTTGCCTCCTCCTAGATCCACCCTTGCATATATTTAGTTCGAGTCCAATTAATTGCAGCTAAAAATCTAAAGTCAGTTTCAATTGAATCTATTTCTTTCGATTCGAACATGTAAATTAAATTGCAAAAAGGTATGTATATGTTTGGTGTGTGTATAAAATCTCACATCGGTGCTTGAAAAGATTGGAAAGGTACATGTAAGTTGTAGATAGATACTCTTAATGGTATCATGAGGCCTTTTGGGGGCAATCCCGCACGAATTTAACTCAAAACAAACAATATAGCACATATTAAAAAGAATCTTTAAACTGACTTAGCACAACAATTGTTATTAGAGCTAATGATTTTGGAGACAATAATGAAGATGTTTGCATGATGTATGTTTTACTACTTTTACCATGTCAAAGATAGCATAAAGAGGTATGTACATGCACAAGAAGAAATTAGCTCTAGGGTTTGGTGAGAAACTGACAATAAATGCTCGATTATGTGGGTGACGCATATAGTCATGAATCTCAAAAATGACCTATGGATCGTGGTGATAGGCATCACCACATGAAACTTGGTTCAAAGGGAATATCTTGCATTGTGAATCATGGTGATATAGGAAGACCTTGTGGATCATGGTGATTGCCGATAGAAAACACAAAATTTTGTTCGAGGGAAATGTTATTGGGTGTACGAATAAATTTTTATATTTAATAGTTGAAAAAATCAAAAGCTGCATAAGTTGTAAAACTCTTTAGGAAAAATTATGCATACTTTGCCTAAAATGAATAATATCACATCATATTAAGAATATCTTTAACCAACACATAGTCATCTTTACACCGATTACTTTCTCATATCTGATCTACATAAACCGTGTATCTTTCTATCCCCAAAACAACACTAACAACTCATGTACCGAATATTAATAAAGTTTGAAAAATTGGATGATATGTCACTGTTCATCTCATTCTATATTCCAATTTAGACACTGTACATACTACATACCTTAATGCAAAACAAGATAAATTGTCGGGGCATAATATTGTTACATACAAAATGACAAACCCCATAAGGTTATTTTAATTCAGAATTATTCTTATATTGTGTCTCTTATTTATTTTTTTGTCTCAAGTATTCTCAACATCAAGAGCTCTTACATGTTTTTTTTAGGATCAATACAAAAAAAAAATCTGAACAAAGCTGTATGATTTTTGTACTAGTAATTTAGGCGTGCTATAAGAAACGTCATTATCTTTATTTTTTTTCTTTTTTCAGATCTTTTTCTGTTCTTTTTAATTCTTTTGCTTTTATCATCTTCTAATATCTGAAAACTATTATAGCAAACTGTAAAATAATACTATTAAAAAAATATAATTTTAAAAAAGAGTTGGGACCATTACACAATCTCTAGCTATCTGTGAGGACTTAAAAGAAGATCCCTTTATTCGGTTTGTCTGAAAATTCCAATGATCAACCATTACTCTCCTTTCACTTTCATTTTCTCATTGGGATTGATGTTTGCATTTTGTAACTTCAAAAGGGTATGAGTTTAAAATTTCAATGGACTTGATATGATCAAACAACAAATATGGACTTGAATGGTTACTTAGCTTTGAGATAATAACTATAATATTAATTGAATAACCCTTCAAACTTATTACATATTCAATGGATTGTTCAACGAATACTTAAACTTTGGCAGCCAAGGGTGTGATCTAGTAGTCAATGAAATAGGTTGAGAATCATGATATCTCATGTTCAAATCCCAATGGAGATAAAAATACTAGTATGTGTTTTCTTTCATCTATCCTAGCATAACATTAGTAGATAGAGTTACATGATACAGTTGCTAATGAAAGATAATAGATATAGTTTATGTTAGCTGCTAAGTGCTAATTCAATGCCTTCTTTACGACTTTCGACCAAATTAAAGAACTCCGTAAATTAATCAAGGTGTGAAAAAACGGAATATATTATGCAAAAAATGAGTAGTCTTACGGCTGAGTAGTGTTGGTAAACATGCGGATCGAACCCAATATAGACCGGTTGAAAACAACTTATATAAAAATGAATACAATATATAAATAATAACCTACGTATATTTCTGTATATTTAATACAATACTATACAAATACAACTGGGTTAACGGATAACCTGGATAAAATGATTTTAAATGAAAAAAAATCAGTCATTTCATATCTAATAAATAATATAAATAATTTGGAGCCAAAGTAGCATCTTTTGAAATCCCTCAGTGGCGCCGTCTCTGTATTTTTTGGATCATATTTTATCCAAAAAAATTTTTATAGTAGGTAGCTTCTATGGATATAATCTAATCAATATTTAAATAAATCAGCTATCCACCTTGTTTTTCATTGGACAAGTGGACAGATACTAACCTGTGCTGGTTTTCTATGGAAGATGTGTCTTTATGGAACAGCCACTGTAAGGGATCTGATTTAAGATCAAATTGTAAAACAAATCATTGTCACACGCAGTGCCGCGAAGCAAGGATTTTCATTAAGAGGTGTCAATGATTATAGTAAAAAAATAATTATAAAGCTAGTAGGGCTTAAACACGCATGCTCAAGGAATTCTTGCAACCCTTTAACTACTAGATTAAACCATCAACTTATGTCAAGAAATGTCAATAATTGTATATATATATTTATTAAACCAAAATTTGATCTCTCCAACGAAGCGGTGCCACTTAACACCCCTTGGGCAAGGATGGTTCCGCCCCTGGTCACGTACACTACCTAACCGTATATGAGATTTCTACCTCATATAGCTTCTCGTTCAATTTATTTGCTTACTCATTTTTCTCATTTGCCTATATGCACAATGTACCAACCCAAAATTGTCAAGTTTCACCTCAAATGCCATCATTTTCCTGCAGGCAACAAAATTTGTAGTATATTGTTCTATTTGTTTCAACCATTCCATCAGAACATCTAATTTTGTTTCTGAATCCATCTGTCGTATAGGGTAGAATTAATCAGTAAGTATTTGGAATAAAAGTACAAGACGGATTGAATTATGACTCAGTTCGTCTCAACTTAAATGGATATATGAATAATAAATCAGATTGAATAATTCAAAAAAAGAAAATAAAAAATACACCCTCAACCACCTTCAAGATTCTATATTGAATATGTGATTTATGATAAATACTTATTTGTACCAGGTACTTAAAGCTATTGAAGTTAACCTTAACATTTAGTAAAAATACATATTTTACACATTGATTCGATATAAACGGTAAGTTTTTAACTTGATTCAATTATGAGAGTGATAAGAGTTGTTATTCCACTCTGAAATAAAGACAATCTAGAAGTCAAAAAAGACAAGGCCTATAGAATAAGTTGATCGAAATAGTACAACTATGCTCTCCAATAGGTACAAACTACAAGGCAAATATATCCCATCATTCAACTAGTGGAATAATTACCTCATCTTAGTCCTTATGTTATTGAAATGGGCAGCATGTGCCCACAAAAAGCATTCAACAAGTAATCATTATAAACTACTCTTTTCTATCCAAAAACATGAAAAAGATTGTTACTCCATATTTGTTGATTGATTGACAACACTCAAACGGCAAAACATTTGTAAGACTCATACAACTTGCTAACATAAAACAGTAAAATTTCATGGCACACCTTATTTAACCTATTACCAGTTTTTCCAAAATATTTAACTGGTAGTCATGTGCGAATCTAGGGGTCGAAAGCCGAACCTCCTTTTATATTTATATCAAATATGTTACATCTCTTTGATTTATTCGTGTGTTTTTTTTCTTAAAATTTTGAATGCTCTAAGCAAATACTTACTCGGCCAGACGGCTACTACTGCTAGCCAGTCTAGGCCTTCAGACAAAGTGCTTCTTAGTTGTTGTACAACAGTGTGTTTGAAATCTATTGTATAGCAGTTGAAGTATAATGCTTAAAGAAGTGAATCTTGAAACTCGAATATAAAAAGTGAGTTTAGATTAAGTGGGTGTTGTTGGAGAAAGTTTGAAAAGATTGTCAAATTGTCAATGTTGTAACCTTAAAGAAGTGGATCTTAAATATCAAAATGAAAAGTGAGTTTAGTAGGCGTTTGGTCATAAATTTCAAATATTTTCACTTATTTGGACTTTAAGAAGTTGGAGTTCAAGATGGAGTCGTGTTAGGTTATATACTTTTCTCAAAGGAGAAAAGAGAACACTTTATTTGGAATTGAGATGGAATTGGAAAACAAGTTATTATTCTCAGTTTCCAACATATATGTGAAACTTCAAACATTCATAGTTCATACTTAGATATACATACTTTAAGTTTGTCCTAGGCAAGCCAGCTCCAGACACATAATTTTTACAACTATGGTTGCATGTTTCGAAAGTTATTTCTGAAGTGACTAAACTTACAACAGTATATTAACTTCAGCGTGGAAAACTGTATGCATGTAAACTAGCACATGTATATACATGCGTATGAGGATGTAAGTGTAACCAAATACCGACATAACATAACTTAAAAGGAAAGCGAAAAGTTCATCAAAAGGGATCAACTGAAACAATGTATAACCAAACGCTGCAAAGATAGAACAATTTATTTAGGTGAGAAGTCAAGGAATTTAAAGATGCAAACGCGCCTTGCAACAGATGAAGATTGTGATCTGATCATCCACATTCTTCTTCTGAGAAGGTCTCGGTTGACTGGTTTGCCATTTCAAGTATCTCATTTTCATATTAGCACATCTTTAAGAAATTTACTCATTGTACTTCTGGATATTCCAATATTTCTTTTAGTACATCGTAACATTTAAATGTTTTACTTATTTGATCTTCTTCTTTAATTGAACATGTCACCATTATTTTAGATATGATGAAGATAACAGGGCAGTGAACCAGTCCTAATGCAAGTCCAAAACCAGGAGAGCATTTCCGTTAAGTCAGATGTACCTGTAGTTATGCGGATGAGGCCCAAGCTTGTAAACCCCATTCACGCCTACCTTCTGGCCATCTGCAAGTAACAGAAAAGGAAATCCTATGACTAGGACAGAAATTTACGGTAGATCAGAGATCCAAAGTTTAGGGAGGCAAAGGTATCCCAAGTACAGGTCACAAGAATATGTTCTTAGCTTTCAACAGTCATTCTTAAGCACGGTGCAAGTTGCAGTGACTTGTTCTCTCTTCCTGAGGCACATTGAACCAGTGACACAAAACCGGGCTATTGCAGAAGTTCCAAAGACAAATTTCTTGTTGCCATAGAAAGTGAAATAACTTCCTAACAGTACAAGTGCACGCAACCCCCTCTTTACCTGAGACGGGGAAGTTGACAGTGACACTTTGCAACCACCAGTTTAACATTATCAAGCTGGATGGCACCTCTGGCCATATAAAGATATCCACAGAAAACCTGAATCCAAGATAAAAATAAGAAATACGCTATTATATACTGAAGTTATATGTTCGTACGCGAAGCAAAAGAATGATTACTACTCACCAGTCACCTATTTGTTGGACTGTAAACCTTTACCACCATAGTATTGTTTTGTAGTTTCGCGAGAAAATTCTGCAAATGTCATCCCATCTTTCAGCCTTGACAAAAGTGGTGGAACAATCTTTTGAATCTCACGACTTAATTCCTCAGGGACCTGCCTAGACTGTTCAGTTCCCTTGCTACATACCCCGCACTGCTGACCACTTAAAGCTAAAAGTTCAAGCGGGTAATCCAAAAGAGAGAACTGTTTGCTCCATGCTGGCTGCAAGAAGACAACAAATGTTTCCCTGCTCAAGTTTTCAGCATTTGGTGGTCTACAAACGCAATGAAGTGTTGCTCGTAGCTTCCCCTTAGATAATATATCAGCTGCTTCTCCAACCTGCAGAATGAGACTCTCTGAAGGTGCCTTTACGATGAAGACCTGATTCTTTTTGGGATCAAATATATGAAGATATGTGTGCCCACCAGGCGAAGGGAGTTCATGCTTAGAAGAAACAGGTGAATCATTATTTATAGCTGCTGGTGCTTCTTGGTGAGAGGACAGCAGAAACATAGGAACTGTTAAAAGAGTGAAAATACCATAATCATAATGCCACTGCTGCCACAGACCATAGTCATTTGACTGGTCTTTCGATGACTCAATTCCTCGCTGCTTCAGACTTGATTGCTCATTCTTATTGACTTTAACATTTCTTGCTTTAGACTGTCCATTTCTCTTAGCAGCTTCTCTAATAACATCATTGTCAACAGCGGAATGATAATGGATCAGACGCCCTTTAGCTGTGCCAGACTCTTGTAAGCTCTGTTGCAGCTCTTGGCCCCCAATGGCCTTATCACATATTTGTGCAAGACGAAGCCCTAAGTCCATCATGCAATATCCTAGCTCCTTAAAGGTGCAACCTAATTTCTTAAACTCATCCTGATCAACCTCTCCTTCATCTCGATTACCAACATCGAGATCATCAACCTGACAACCACTTCTTTCATAGCATTGCTCATATTTCAATTGCATGGAAAAAGAGGAGACATCTCTATTCGGGTTCTTCAATGATACATCACTTCCCAGATTTTGTTCCTGTTGATCAATGATTATATTGAGAGTGGTGAGCAATAGAGCAAATTATGCAACGTAGCTACCATCCTTGTTCTTTCAAAATCAAATTTTACAATGCAACAGTAACATTTCAAAAGCTTTACAAAAATAGCGTTTCGAACAATTACCATTCCTTCACCCTCAAACAGTAATATGGCAAAACAATTTGGGATATATAGATGAATATGCTCACCAATAAAGTGGGGCAACGCATTCAACATTAGATACTAATTCGATCGCAAATTTTACTATCAGTAAATATATGTAGCCAACCTCAACTAATTTGAGGTAGTGAACCGTCCTGCTTTATGTAGCCACATTTCATTCAAACATAGGTAAATAATAATAATAATAATAATAATTCACTATAAGGAAAATATAAAGGTTATCTAAATCTAAGTTGCGCGGACTCCTCACTTTTGATGCCGCACCCGTGTCGGATTCTCCGAAAATACACTACTTTTGACGAATCCGACACGCACCACTTGACATTTTAGAAGAGTCCAAGCAACATTGATCTAAATAGAACAACAACATATCCAATGTAGTCCACAAAGTGGGGTCTGGTACGCAGATCTTACCTCTACCTCAGAGGCAAGGTAGAGAGGTTGTTTCCTATAGACCCTCGACTCAAGATAAAATCAGTCTAGAAAAAGACATAATAGAAGTTCAATAGACAATAGATAGTAACAAAAACAACAAACAGTAACAGAACAGTATAGAACTACACGAAACAACATATAGTAACAGAAATTGAAGAACAAGAAACTAAAAAAGTAGTACTATGACTACTAATAAGGGCAACAAGAGAATGCACTTCTACCTACTATGGACGCATTCCTACCTACTAACCAATGGTTTTATTTAAGCACATTTCGTTTACATAAATAGTAAGAGTTCTCTAATTTCTTCTTTTTTAACCAAACTAAATAAGGCTCACACAAGTGTAATAAGTGAACTTTAACCTCAAGTAGTCATTACAACTTCTAAAAAAATATTTTTATCGCATTATATTCTTCTTAGCTAAGCGTGCATTAGCATTTTTGAATATTAAAGAGGAAAAAAAGGAGAGAGGTTGACCTTAAGAAGGCGCTTGCGATCATCATTATTGAGAAGAGCGAGTTTTCGAGCTAAAGGAAGAAGAGTTCGCCGGAGATTGGAAGCTTCTGGAACGCCGGTGATGGCGAGAAGTCCTGGTCCCTCTGGCCCTAGGTTTTCCATTACACTTCTGGTGACTGATTTCAGCCGCTGAATTTCTTCAATAAATTCATCTGATAAAGATTTCTCTGAAGAGAGTTGCAGCAAATCGGAATAGTGAAGCTCGTACAATTCTATTACTTCCATTTCTTTTCTTCTTTGTTGCTATAGCAATGCTGCAATTTCGAAGTCGTAAAATATATATATAGTCGACTAAACTGACGTCGTTTGGTTGCAAACTTATACTCTAATAAACAGTTATTCCCCCAGCAAATATTTCGATATAAAAGTAATTATGTCAATAGTTTTTTGAGAAATTCATTGCATGTGTCTGTAAGAATAATTTGGTCCAACTCTCAAAATAATAGTAATACTCCCTAATTTTTTTCTCAATCTCACGCATGGGACTTCTCTTGCATAACAATGGCTTCAATGAAACTATCTCAAGCATTAATGCCTTGTGGATTTTAACGTGTCCAACAATCAATTCAATGGGTCTATTCGTAGTACTCTTTTTTATTTGTTTGCGTTGAAGATTGAAAAAATTAGTGTGCTATGATGGAAGACCCGAAGGAGGGTTGTGGATACGGAGGTAAGTTTAAGACTCGTTACATCAAACTTCTAAAAATGAGGTGCACATGAACAAGTTATTCATTTATCATCACATTTCAACAAAGACCCAGACAATCAATTGAAAATCAATTACTCTTTCTGCTTCTCATTAACAGGTTATTTTCATGTTGAACAGTTCTCCCTTACGCATTGTAATTATTTTTTCTCTTTTGAAAACCCATGCATTCATTAGTTCATGTAAGCAGGAAAGATCAAAATGTAGAAGAAGGTTACACTCCATTCTCCTTGAAACTCTTTGTCAGCCATATAGCAGTTTCCCTTGGAGAAACCTTTTCTGGACCAAATGGTTTCAGTAACACCATAAGCTCGTCTAGACGCTCTTGCTGCAATAGTTGCGCACTGAACTCAAGTAATCCTTCTAAGGCTTCCGCACGTTGCTGGTAAGAAGATGTGTCAAACTTCCGTGAACGAGATTCTGATGATGACCGGCTTGAGGCACCAGTTGGATAATGTTCTGAACATTCACTTTCAATCTGTGCAACTCCATGAATAGGGTCAATTAAAGGTGGCTTGGGAAAGGTTCTGTCAACAACCTGTACTGTACACTTGTCTTTTGTGAATGACCAGTCACTATAGCGTGGTGATGGGGAAGACAACTGTGTCGATTTTGGTGAAGCTCTCTGGATGGGTAAAAAGGGGTCTTCTGAAGAAGCCAAGGGATCAACCATCTTGTCAATTCTTGGAGCATTCATGGAAACATCCGGAGACACCACATGGTGAATAAGACCAACATTGTGTTTGTAAGGTGATTCCAACTTCGCAGCTCCTCTTGATAAAGGAAGAGATGCTCTACGTGTTGACTTGGAAGGTTGGCTAACTAGTGTATTTGTCACTGGAAGCTGCATACGTGTGTAGATATTTAAGTCTAAATGAAAAATCCAGCCTTGAAAAACTACAGGTACTAGCTCAATAATATAGAATCGGGACAAGAATATCCAATTCCTGCCTGGAGTTATATTCATTTGTTTCGACTTATAAGCTGAAGATCTTTATGATACTATTTGATCAGAAACTTACCAGTTCACGGGTAGAGCCAGCATTGGACATCTTTAATGGAGTGCTCTGTCTCCTGTGAGGTGTGGAATTTCTATTTGAATTGAATCGCACAGTTTTGACAGCAGCCGACAACTTTGAGATAGCAGAACTTTTTACACCAAGGTCATAAGGAGCACTTTCAACAGATGGCTCTGAAAAAATTTTCTTCACAGAACTCATTAGATCTTTTGTTCTCCGGGATAAACATGGAGAGTCCATTCCAAAAATACTAGGATTCAAAGCTCTATCACTGGACAGTCGCCTCAGCTCTCTTTCATTAAAGACACAAGCATTTCTGGGCTCAGACAATCTTTTTTTCTTTGCATATGTTGAATTAGAAGATTGGACTGGGAACTTGTGCTGCCTCGGGCTGTCAGAATTCAGAAGGATTTTTAAAACATAGGGCTGAAGATGGGGATGTTGGAGTAAGTCTGCAGCCTGGAACAAAGTTGAAAGAGAATTGACGTGAAAAAAGAGTTGATGTGTCAAACAGTAAACTTCCTTTCATGAAGCTCAAATATACACTTAGAAAGTAAATAGTGAACTTTGAGGAAGTGAGGGATACATACACTTGGCCTGAGTTCTGGATTTTTCCTTAGCATACTCTTAATAAGGCCACGGCTGACGAGGAAAAAAATAACTTTAGCAACAGAATAACAAAAATATAATAATACAATTGTAGCACAATTTGATGAAATAAGCACAAAAATGGGTAGCCTCAAATGTGCAAAAGATAATTTACTCACAGTGCACTAGAATACACAGTGGGAAGTGGAGCAACTATACATTTGTTAATTTTATTAATGAGACCTTGCATATCCTGCATTAAAAGCATTGGGGGTTATTTAAAGTATTGCAACTGATAATAAACATATCTCAGGTAAACCATCTATTGATTTCATGATGAGAAGCCGAAAATCTAATAAAATAAAAAGAAATGAAACCCAATAGTTGATGAATGTCACAATCATAAGAAAGAACTACATCTACTAGTTAAAGGTAGAACAAAGTTATACACCATAAGTGTCAGTACAGTTGGTCTCGCTTATAGATCAAGTAATGAAGGGCTACTCTACCCATCAGCCCATGGAAACAGTCACAGGAGAATATCGTAAAAATGGATTTAGAAATGCAGAAAGCAACAAAATTGCTGTGGAATTTATTAGCACTACCAAGATGATAAGCACAAAATGCCACATAAGGGATCCTTGATGATGGTCTCAAGACAACTATTTTCACGGCTACAAGCTCCTACAAGTCCACAGTTTGGCAACGTATCTCTGTTAGCTGCCAACACCCACACACTGTTAAGGGGAACTCAGCAATGCCAAACATGTGTGTGTGGTCCATTCCTCTCAGGGCCCAGCATAAGGCTTAGACTAAAATCAACACAAATAGCCTCGTTTTGGAACCAGCAGGAAGCCAGAGTTACATCTAACAGTAGCACCACTTTTAATTGGAAAGCCAATGTTAACTTATGCAACTCTAACCCCACCCAGAGTGTTTTCCTCCATTATTTCACTGCTTGCACTCCCGAGGACAGGTACTCCCATTTTCAACCAATCTACAATTGCTCTAACTGCATCCTTGAATTACCACTCCAGCTCTCACTTCTTGCATGGAAGTGTATACCAAGTATACACCAGCAGCCCATAGACTAAAAATTAACATTGACAGTAAACTACTTTTTTACAAAAATATATATATGTCATCTGAGCTGCCAGTATATTCCCTAAAACTGCCAGTTGCACCTATGATTTAGTAATTGATTATATAGCTCATGATAGTACTAGAACTTCATTGTTTGGAAAGTACTATTTAATGACTTACAAATGCTTTGAATGCCGGCTTGTGAGAAGTCATTTCGTATAAGCAGCAACCTGGATATTCAAACAGTCAGCAAAACAGCGTGCATCTAAAATAAAAAGTGGTTCCATGTGAAGCAACTCAAGCAAGGAAAGGGTAAAAACTTACCCAAGGACCATATATCTGATTTGCAACCATAGGGTATATCAGCGAGAAGCTCAGGACACATATAAGTTGGAGTGCCCACCACCTGACAGTTAATATGCATCATCACCAGACTAATCAAAACAACAAACACAAATACAGAATATTCACAGACAAGTTACTTACAGAGGAAGCAAGATCATTGGAAGACAGTATTTTAGCAAGACCAAAATCACCTGAAAACATATCTTTAAATAAATACTCAAAGTCAATCATACCCAACTTCAAATTATGAGGTAAGGGGATTACCTAGACGTATATCGTGCTCTTTAGTCAGAAAAATATTTGAACACTGACGCCAAAAAAGTAAAATCAGCAAACAAATTTATGAACCAGAGAAAGAATAACTTTATGGAATAACATAGAAGAGATATGCAACTCACCTTGACATCACGGTGAATTATATGGTTCGAATGCAAGTGATCAAGTGCCATCAACAGTTGAACTAGCCACTTACAAAGCTTCTGCTTGTCAGTCAGTATTTAGAATTAGGAAATGAAATGGTCTCAATATTAGGAAGTAAATTTGGAGGAGGCAGGAAGGTATGAATCACAAGGAAATGTAAATTTAATAACAACCTCCTCGGGGAAAAGAACACCATTCGTTCTCTTAATAGCATCCGCCCTGTATAAGTAATGAACAGATTATTAGACGATATGTAGGCAAAAAGACATAAGTAACTAGATTCAGGCGCTCAGGCCTAAGGTCCAATATTCTGAAAACAGTTCAATTGGAAAAGGAAAGATGACTTACATATCACCAGCTTCACAATACCCAATAATAATGCACACGTAGCATCCCTGAAATTGGGTATTTTCACATGGTCAATTGCATGGTAGACTGAATAATAATTCTTCAACAGCTATACAGTACTATGAACAACTCAAAGGTTTAGTCGTATCTAAGATAATTTATGTACCACTCCTTGTATTGGTGTATTAAACTTAAGAATATTTGCTAAAATTGGAATTGTAGCACTAGCTTCTGCCTAGTAAAATCCTAATTAACCATCGAGTTCAATAGTTAAATCACTTTACCTCTATCACCTTTAGATATGTAAATGCATATTCACATCGAAATCACTTAAACAATAAAAATGCACAAGGGCTGAGTATTCACTTGAACAGCAGTTTTAGTTCTTAGATAGTTCAACGTTTAACTTAGATAGGCACCTTTTTGCCGTTCTTTACAATTTGTAAACTTCCACTTAACAATCTTTCATGATGTTCACATTGTGAGAATCTAGAAGTAAATGACATGAGTAGACAAGTTATCGCATGTACGTTGATTCCTTATATGTGTTTAAAGTGAAATTGTGAAAGGACAAGAGTAAGCAGAGACCTTCTCCACCCAGGAATCTTTGTATTCCACGACAAATGGACTTCGTACTCTTGCGATCAGTTCCATCTGAAAAATAAAGAACCCAGTTCAGAAATTGCACGTAGAAACCTGCACCTACAGATTCTCTAGTCTTCCTCAAGAAATAGAAGGAAGAAAAAAAGAGATTAGGCAGAATGGATCTACTCAAGTTAAAGCCTTACAAGTGCATTTAAGATAAGCAAGTATCATTGTCTTTAACAAAAATGATGATTACTTCACTTTATTAACAAAAGCATTTTCATTGCTTTGTGGCCTTTATCAAATCAAAGAGTTTGATAAATGTTTAATTAACCCAAATGCACACATAACTTTCATTCTATCAGGTAAGAATGTGCAATTCATTGCATAACTTCTAAACAATTTAAGACAATAATAGTGAATCCTATAGTGCTTCTGACATTTCTTATCTAGATGCCAAGATATGCAGATGTCTTCAGACTCTTCATATGATACCTAGAAAAAAAATGTGACTACCCTGTTCATTCTCTCAGATCGCAAAGAAAGTTGATAAAATGCTAACCTCCTGATGAGCAGATCTGCGTGTTCTCTCTGTCTGGCGAGCCAAGCGAATTTTTTTCATAACATATCTTTAGGAACAGAAGAAAATAAAAAAGAATAGTCAAAAATCAAAAATAAACTGAAAAACACAATAATGAAATAATTCATGACATAAACTGAATACAGTAACAAAGAACAAAGTATAATAGATGGACTTAGAAAAGGTTGCAAATCTCCTTACTTCTTCTTTTCTTGTTTATGCCTTACAAGTAGTGCAGAGCCGAAGGAACCTTTCCCAATCTGCTCCAAAATCTCATAATTTTCCATCTTATGATCTATCTATAAGACCACTTTTGCTTTATCAAACAGATTTCAATCAAGATATAGAAATATCAAAGCAAACCTGCAAACATCCTGTACATCAAAATGAAATGCATCTATAAGAAATTTTTTTGAAAACATAGGAATTAGCAACACCTCTTTAGTCAAGAATTTTTTTCATTGGTCATTACAGGTTGAAAATAATAGCAAAGTATTTGCAAACATCTTGTATATCTAGATACAATTCTACTTTCATACACCATTTGAAAATATAGGACATTTCTAAACCCTACACAGCCTCCCACTCCCCGGCTTTCTTTCAACCAGGCAGGAAGAATCTACTACTGTAAATAATTAGTAAAAACTATCCTGAGGACACACATTGATACTAAATTAGTCAATTCACACACACAACTAATCAACGAAGAATTCTAATCATCAGTATGAGTTATTCAAAGTAAATCAATAAATTCCTTCAAAAACCACAATGTTTTGGTTTTTGATCCTTGAGTAAATTATCTACACACAAACCGTAATCCAATTACTTCTATGCCTTGCATACTACTATTTCAGAAGCTATACAAACTCTTAAACCCTCAATTATAGACACCTGCAATTAAATCACGGAAAGCGGGGAATCGCCGCTCCATATCAAAAACTTCAAAACAAATACTAAACCTAATCGAATAGCAATTGCCCGGAACAACAAGTCGCACGAACAATTTGCAGCACATAAAAAAAAAGGAAAAAATACAATACCTACCGTTACAGAAACCGATAAACACAGAAAATTCAAAATGTACCAAATGTTTTGCTCCATTACGTACCTGAAACTGATGAAGAATTGGAGAAGAGAGTTAATGGAGGTTACAATGTAGAGATGAAGACCAGTTGTTGAATTAATTAATTTTATTTATGGAGTGAACAGAGAAAAGGAAGAAAATGGAGAGAGCGGTAAAAGAATTGTAAACAAAGCAAAAGCGATGATGCGTCCGTTTTCAAATGACATTTTCAAAACTTTGATTTATTTTTTTTGAAAAAAGTTGGTTCGTTTTTTAAAATAAAAAAATTGGGTCCCACAAGTAAAGTCATGGGGATGAACAAACTCGAAAGTTGTCCCGACTCTAGTCTTAATTTAGTAGGGGTCATTTCTTTCTTTATTCTGATTTAGGAAAACATTCTTGATATCGCCACTATAATATTTTTGTCTACGAAAATGAATTAAAAATATTCTTTATTAAGTAATAATTTAACTTTAAAATTTTGTATGGTTTCTTATTAGGTTAAAAATGATATTCTTTATTAAACGTATTTTTTTATAATTTTTAATGAAATACTTTTGTTTCTTTTATTTTAAAATCTCTTTAACTAATAAAAAAAGTGAGATATAATTTTTTTTTCTTCAAAATCTCATCTAACCGCATTGTACTATTTTTAACTAATAAAAGAAGTGGGAAAAAAAATTCTTCAAAATCTTTATCCAACCACATGTACTTCTTTAACTAATAATATAGTTCCTAATTCACTAATTTTAATTTAGATAACGATTAAAAAAACTCCTAATAAATTAAAAATATTTTTATTTCTTAATAGTTTCTTAACTGAAGCAAGATAAGTGTTTACTAATATATTATATGGTTTTTAAAGCTAAAATAGAAAAAAATCAATAATAACTCCATCAATGATATTTCAAAGATATTTTCTGATTTAAAGTTAGCAATGTAAAAAAATCATGTCTTATACATTATGATTCTTCTATCTCAATGTTAAATCAAGAATTATATTGACAGATACTTACTCTTCTTCAATTCAGAATATATTAAGAAATAAAAATATGTATTTTTTATTAGAAAAAAGAATGTTATTGTTGTTTAAGTAAAAATTAATAATGGATTATTATGATCTTATATATATTATGAATTAAAAAATAAATGAGATTACTTCTCATTTTTTTAATTAGATGAAGAGATTTTAAAAGAAAATAAACAATATATTTATCAAAAAATATTATTCTAAAAATATCTATATATAATCTAAACAAATATTATGTGAGGTGAAAATGAAGGGTAAAGGTGTAGGGTGGTGGAGTTGGGGGCTATGGTGAGGGTGTGAGTGAAGATGAGGTGTGTTGAAAGGTGAGGAGGACACCGTTAATGTATTATATCACTTGTATAACCTATTATTCAAACTTCCATTAGGGAAATATTTTTCTTTTTTAAGGAACTTTTTCTCTGAGAGAATATTTTTTCAAAAATTTTGATCAACCAAATATAAGAAAATCAAAAATATTTTCTTTCATATTGAACACACTTTATATGTGTTCATATCTACAAAGTATTACATACTCTCTCCGACTAATTTTATTTATCCACTATACTAGAATAGATGTCCACTTTTGCTTGTTACAATTTGAAAGATCAATAAATAATCTAACTTAGTCCTAATTTACTCTCATTATTAATTATAATTATTTTTCAAAATATTAAATTTATTGTATTCCAAAGGTGACATAGTAAATTGTTATTCCATTTATTGCTCCTTATGTGAATGTGTTAAGTTAGTAGTGGACAAAATAAAAATGAACGAAGAGAGTAAATTTTTTCATAATTTTATACATAAATTTACAAACCACACAAAAAGTGCTTTGTAATGTACTAGATATCGAAGGGCTACATCATCCTCTGGCTAACTACCTTTCATCGGTACAAATATCAAATAACTTTCTCTAAAAACTCATCTAAGAATTTTCATCTCCACTAAAAATTAAATTTGAAACCTCATAATTATCAATTCACTTCGACATCTCCACTATTAATATTCCATCTTACATTTACTTGACATATTTATCTTCTATACTATCCTTAACAAATTATTAACTAAAAATATGATTTAACTGAATTACCCTTATTGGATTGTTTGGTTGTCGTATTAAAAACAGATTATAGTATTTATCACAATTCTAGTAATATACTATAATCTAGTAGATTATGAAACAATTTATACAATGATTAATTTTATTGGGGTTAAACTGAGTAAATTTTACAAAAAAAATCACCAAGTAAGTCGAATTATTTAGTTAAGTTATCAGTAAAGTCATTTATGAATTTTCTCTAACAAAGTTATTCAAGATAGACTTGTTTCCCACCAATAACCAAAGAAAGGTTATTTGCAAAAATCTCTCCTCAAATTTGATTTCATAATAATTCTCTTAACCTAATTATTATTAATATAAATAAAAAATTGTGATTTTACAAGTTGTCCTTTTATTCATGTCATCAAAAAACATATGACTTGGCAAAATAACTTTGGTTTCATTTTTCTATTTTTCATTTACTTTAAAAATAAGAATAAAATTATAATTGTATGATTATTATTCATACATTTTAAACCAAGTAACATATATACAAATTTTCTTTTTCTTTCTGTAGTTGCTGAAAACATCGCTAACCTGAAATAATCATTTAATCCAGAAGATCATAATTCGAACCCATTATTGACATAGTTAAATCATGATTATTGCCATTTTTAAATCACGATTAATGGCATCTTGATCAATAACCTATATATTTGGAAGAATATGTAAGAAAATAATACTCCCTTCGTCCCATTTTATGTAGCAGTGTTTGACTTGTTACATTATTTGAGACAAAAAAT
Organism: Solanum acaule; assembly: GCA_036250505.1. NCBI lineage: Eukaryota > Viridiplantae > Streptophyta > Magnoliopsida > Solanales > Solanaceae > Solanum > Solanum acaule. The sequence goes on from JAJOOR010004505.1 coordinate 32,211, forward strand.
AATAATTGAAATTTGTGGTCTAAAAGAATTCATTGTATGTTTATAAATCACTTCATTAATACCAACATAAAATTTAAAGTTGAATTATTTTTAACAATAGTAATGTGATTTTTTTTATTTTTTTTTATGACGGACTAAAATAAAAATGATATGTGAAACAGAGGGATTATAGTAAACCGTTACTATAGTTGTGTGGAAAAGGAGTTCAAATAAATAAATTATTTTTGTAGTGAAACAAGTTGTCTTAAATGAAGTGCTAGGAAACACTGTTTATGTATTGATTTGTTTGTTCTTTTTAGATATTCTGTAAGAAAATATCCAAAAGGATTTTTGTCTCTCTCTTATTGATTTTAATTTGTTCTTTTTTTCTTTTTCATATTGACATAGAAATTTGTGATCAACATTTACTTTTATATTATACACTCTGTTATTTTTATTCTTAAGACATTAAAATATTCGTGACATCGTTTATCTCTGTGTTTTAATTATCTGTTTTATTAGTTTATTTTTAAAAATGATTTTTTTCTGTAATTGTTTAATTTTAACTTTCTACCTGTAATATGTTTAAGATCTTAAAATTAAATGACATTTTGATTCATCGTTCTTACCTTTAATTTAAGTATATACTTTCTTAAATTTCGTGTCAAATCAAAACTAAACAAACAAATTAAAATAAAGAAAATAGTATTTTTTTACAACTTTCGTAAAGTTCAAAATTTTAATTTATTTAAAATATTAAAGTTAGATTTTGATGTAATATTTCTCTAAGAAATTAAGCTATTAATTTAATGCTATTGTCTTTTATTACAGTAAGGAACGATATAGGTAAATATCAATATATCATTCAAGCTTATATAGTTCTCTATTTGTAGTCAAGACAGATTTTTTATCTTCTTTTTTCTAACCTATTACGTCTGTATCATCTTTGCTTGATTCAATATTTTTTTTAAAAATTCACTACTTGTAAGATTTTTAATAATAAAGCCTTGTTTAAATTGATAATTAAAATAATATTTTAATAAAAAAATCTATAAAGTTATTTGGCTATGATTTTTTCAGATAAATATATTATGTATTGAACTACAACCAAATCAAACCAGTTAAAGAAAATTGTGATTTTGGGAGTTTCTTAGATGAGGCTAGTATAAATGTCACACGTGAAACATTGCTACAGAATGTAGAAAAATTTGTAGACTTCACGACAAATCAAAAGATCTAGTGGATTGACAATAATAATCTTCTTTGAATTTTGAACTTGCCATTCATTTGTATTTTTGTACCACTAATTATTTTGAACTCAAACTGATGATAAAATTTCGAACAGTTTCAAACAATTTATGTATTTTGTGTTGCGCTAAGAGAGAAGAAATAAAGAGAGGAAGTTTTCTATTGGCAATTTTGGGATGTAGTTTAGCCAAGACTTTTCAATTTTGATGGAAAATGTAGATATACTTTTCAATTTTTAAAGTAAACTCAAAATTCACAAAAAATAATCGATTGATATGATGGAATGGAAGATATTGTTTGAAAATATGTTTTTATAAATAGTTTTCAATGCTTGATCAACGAGTGAAAAATATTTTTCTACATGTATAAGGAGTAATAATATTAGCAAATCGAAGAGTGTAGTATTAGTTGGAATAAGTAATAATACATAAAAATATGGAATTAGGTACGAAATTTATGGGTAACTCCTCACTAACTTGACTCTAGATAACTTCTAGCTAATTGAATTTTCTTATAATCTGTCTCTAATCAGTAGATAAATTGACTTAGCATGAAATTTTATTATTTGACTATAAAATTTTATCCGTTGCTAATTTCTTATTTTCTATTTTGATATGCATTCGAATTTGTGACATTAAAAAGGTTTAGTGTCTACTCAAGTACATGATTATTACTATTTGGATCTTACTTTGTATGATAAAAAGGAGTTAGATTTAAGATGAAGATGCTATTTTGGAAATAGCTTTTCCTCTTGGAGTGAATTTTTGGATTGAAAAGCAAGTCGGTAAAGATGTGAAGGCAGGTTAGTAAGATGTGATCTATTATATTTTATTGGTAAAATATAGCTGTCAATCATTCTTAATTATTTTCTTTCATTTCATATATATTTCTCCATTTCTTATATTATTAATTTTTTCCATATTCACCTAGAAGTTACATACCTTTCACGTGTAGGTGAAAAAATATTTCAAATTGAAGTTTAAAATTGTGTTTGGATATAGCTTCAATTGAAAATAGAAAGTTGCAAGTGAAAGTTATTATTTTAACTTTTTGAAATACTTTTAAATTAAAATAAACTAAAAGAGGCTAAAATTAATTAGCTTACTTGTCGGTCAAATTGTAGACTAGTTAGTGGCTTAGAGATCGTTTGATTGAAAACAAGTTATCTGAGATTAATTATCTTGAGATTATTTATTTTGGGATAAGTTATCCCACCATGTATATTGAATAACTTATTTCATCACTATGAAATAAATGATGAGATAAGTTATTTCAAACTTGACAACTAAACAAGACACTAAAATTTATTTCTAAACTATTTTTTTAATCTCAAGACTATTTATTGTTATCTCTTATACCATAACGGAAAAAAGATATAAAATAACATCTTGAATCAAATTCAGAACTTGTCTTTGTATGATTGAAAGCTCTTATTTTCTCAAGATTAGTACTCCCTCTGTCCCTAATTACTTGCCCATTTTTGAATTGACACACCTATTAAGAAATCAATTAATGACATAGTGAGTTTATCATGTTACCCCTATTAATTATGAAGTGGATGAAAAGTTCTGCATTTTTCAAAGTAATTAGTCATTAATTGAGGGTATAATAGGTAAAAAAAAATTGTACTTTCTTGATTTGTCAAAATGGACAAGTAATTAGGGACAACTATAAAAGAAAAAGTGGACAAGTAATTAGGGACACAGGGAGTATGATCTTCTTAAAAAAGGGTTCAAAATTAGTAAATTGCTATAATATATTGAAGTTTGACTTTAAGCATCATCTCATATTTGTACCAGAGAATTTAGTAATCTTAAAATTATGGCATGAGATATATGTATTTAAGAATGTAATTTAGTGGCCGGTTAGTGAAATAGTTAAAAATCATGAGATTTACTCGATACCTATGTTAGTGCAAGAGATATCAGATGCCTATAAAATTAATTGAGATGCGCATACACTGATCCAGGCGTCACGATTATAAGTCAAATGTATTAAACTTCATCGTGTCACCCGTGCATGATAGACATGAAGGGGTCATCTACTGATATCAAAGGCCATGGGTATACTAATTTTGTATTGTGTAGTGTTGATCACAATTCACAAAGAAGGTTTGAAATTGGAATCATGTCAATCACTTGAAGATCTTGTAAACGTAACGTGACAACCACCAAATTTTAGATGCCATTTTAGTAGACCCCATAAGACTTATTAGTGTGTCCCAGACTATGATCTCTTCACATTGTTACCCACCAATTTAGGGTAAATACTATATTTTCTTCATCAATTCGTGGTTGAATTTGGAGCTTGTGGGCTAGTAACGGTGGTTGTTCTAACATTTTTGATTGGGATTTGAACACCAAATGAGACAAGGAAATGACATTGCATGTCTCTTTTTTTTAAGCCACTCTTTATTTATTTTTTCCTATTTCTTAGATTTTGTGGATACAACATAATCACTGTTGGGAAAAATACTAAAATATTGATATTGGATTGAAATTAAGAAGTGAATAACTTAGTACAAACACTGTTTCGTGGCAAGTCATTGCCTTAAAAGCGATTTCGGTTCGACTGCGGTGAAATCGTTGTAGTTAATCGCTCACCAAGGTTACTCTCAAACACTTGCACTCGTGGCTGAAAATTTGAAGGTTGCCCAAAACCAATTGCCCAAAAAATATTCTAAGAATAAGCTAAGAGGAAAAGGTTTCTCTTCTTTTTTTTTTTGTTGGTAGTGTGGTGTATCTTATGTTTACCAAAGCCACTTCTTATATAGAATTGCAAGAGGAGTTGCAAATAGGAGAGTAAAATTTTAGAAATGGATGCCAATGTTAATGGCATTAAAAGTCATTACGTAACTTTTACAGAAACTCCCATTTTTTTTTGTTTTTGGAATGGATGTATCTTCTCCTTTGAAACGTACAATCTCTTACAGAAATGCAGGATATATAAGGCTGGTATAATAAATTTTTATGGTCCAATCCCTTCCTAAATCTCACGCATAGTAAAAACTTACTACATCATACTGTTATTTTTCTTAAATTTTGTAAATATAGATTTAGTGGTAGGTTATGACTATGTCCACACTTTTCTTCTCCTTCTTGTATAGGGGAAAAATTGAGCCCAGTGAGAGGAACGAATCAGACCGTGACATGAAGTAAAATCAAGACCCAAGAAATGTTTGCTATGACTCGAGGAAATTTGGAGAAGCCGCTCTCGGAATGTCTTGATGTGCCTCAATGACTGCCTATGCAAAGTTGTCGAGCAACCAGACATCTCATAGGATTTTCATCCTAGGAAGATCATCTTACAATTGGACATCTCCCTAAACTCTCGAGAGATCAACAATCAATCTTGAATTAGGCTCCCACCTACCCCAATGAGCCTCTGGCGAAGCATCAGAATATAGACACGTGCTATTAGATAGTCTTTTAAGTGTTAAGTGTGCATTCATTTCACATTGACGTGACAATTTGACTTTTGTGTCCCATAGAAGAAGCTTCATAGAAAATACGAGGCTTAAAAAAACCAAGAAAACAAGATACTCCTCCGTCCCATTATACGTGACACTAATAGGCTTGGCACGATATTTAAATAAAAAAGGAAGATTTTTAAAACATGTGGTCTAAAATAATTCTTAGATATTTGCGTGGTTATAAAATATTTCATTAAAGATAAAAAATAGAATTTTAAAGTTAAATTGTTTCTAATCAAATGAACATTTGGTAAGTTGAGATTTTATGTAACAATCACGGCTCGACTAGAAATCAGTATAGCAAACACCTTTTTATCTTTTTCTTCATTTTTTATCCTCTCAAAACTCAAATATATATATATATATATATATATATATATATACCTTATATTTGTATCAAAAACATATATTTTCTAATAATATACAAAAATTTGTTGGGCTTTTGGAAGCCCATGTCAATGTCCCGAGTGTTTTTGGAACTAGCTGATCCACTAAATGGCGAGAAATAACCCACTTCTTCTTGTCTGTCCGGTTTAACAATTTTATAAAAAAAATTGACAAACTATAGGGAGTGATTGGCAGGAAGGAAAATATTTTCGCGGAAAATAAGTGGATCTCTTATTTTTTAGTGTTTGTTAAGTAAGCAAGAGAATATTATCTCAAGAGCATTTATAGGTCATCTAGCAAAACATTAGGCGGGTAGGGATGGGGAGTGGGGGGTTCGGGGGTATTTGGTCTAAGAGGTGAGGGTTGAATTAGACAATAAACTTGGAATGTCACTCATGTAACTTGTTTTCCCTACTTTTATTAGAAAAATAATTTTCCTCAATTTTAAGGAGCTTGTTTTCTTCAAGAGAATATTTTCCAAACATAAAAAATTAATAAACATTTTCCTTCATACCAAACACACTCTATATATGTCATATGTGCCTGATATACAATGATATACTCAAGTGATATATATTGACTATTGGCAAGGTGATGTTTTCCTGATCGATTTCAGATGTGAAATTGATTTTTAAACCAATCCAAATCACCTCTAATCTTTTTCAGAGTTTGTATTTAATTTTGTCTAGGTGCTTTCGATGAATCCCAACCACATGCACAAAATATACTGTTCTTTTGATTTCAATTTATTTGATATTTTTTTTCTTTTAAGTCAGTCTAAAAAAAATAATATTTTTTTATAATTTATAATAATTTAACTTTAAAATTTAAACTTTAAATTTTATTCTTAATGAAGATTCTTTGTAGTAGTGAAAAAAACCAGTTAAATATTCTGGTTGGTGGTGGTTGTATAAGTATAAATTTTTGAAAAAAGTAAATATATTCCACAAATTATTAGGTGCTGGTTAGCTAAGTAATATAATTTCCAACTAAAATTTAGTCTATATCGCAAAATAATATTTGGTCATTACTTATTTTTCATATAAATAATATTTACATAAATTATGCAAGAATTTGTATGTTATTTATTGTAAGACAAAATTCGAGAATAAGAATACATATATTATAGAAAGTAGCTATTGTTTTTACTAAAGATATTGTTTTTTTTCATTATAATCATGCAACTTTGCTCGAGTATACAAGAAAGTAGCTAAGCATTTTATTTATTTATTTGGTTTTTTTTTTGTCGTAATCAAATGGTTATTCAATTTTATCTAATCATGGTATAAAATGTTTTTTTTTTACTCCTGATATTTTATGTGATATCCTAGAAAAATCTGAGTGATGCTTTAGTTACAAAGCATACTTTTATAATATTTATATAAAATTAAATGACGTTTCTATTACAAAACACAGTTTAATAATTTTTGTGATACATATATACAATTGAATAGTGTTTTTGTTATGAAAAATAGTTTTGTATTTTTTCTTGTGTACAATAAAGTAAAAATTGTGTGATCATCCATAAAATTAACTCCGTAATCTTTTTACGTGAATAAGCATACACGATAACCTCACAAATATGAATTTCCTAAGCGAATTTTAGGTAGGGAAAGTTACCTATAAATTATAATCGCCGTATTATTTATTTTTTATATCTTTCTATTCATATATACTGTAACAATTACATCAATAATAGCTATGTAACTTTAATTTATCCATAAAGAAGTTATTTTCGACAGATTTCACTACTCAAACAAAATATATTAAAACCTATAATAATTACATCATTACATGTAGTTTTCATTTGGAGCTTCTTTGGATCCGTTGTCACTAAATTTAAATGTATAAATTATTTTATTTTGAGAAAGATTGATCTCGACATGATCTTTATCTTTTCCCTCTTTAGGAAGGCAGTATTAGCAATTTGATAGTGAAACATTACTTACGAACATACGTGGCATACAATCAGGGCGGAGCTAGATGTCTGAGTACAAGTTTGAATTTAGTAACTCAATAATTATTATTCAAATTGTGTATTTATATTAAGAAGTTTATCAAAAATATGTACAGTTATTAAGTTTAGAATTCTGTTATCAACACTTGAATTCATTGTTATAAAATTCAGAACCCACTGTTGACACCCAATTTTGGACCTCCACATTATAGATTAATCATCGAGTTTATCCAATTTCAAACGATTTAAAATAATTAGTATTATAAAAAAAAATTAATTTATATATATATATAATATAGTTTGCAAGTTATTTTAAATATATTTGTTACTTTTTGTGATTTTTAAATAATATATATGTTTTATATAATTTTGTATATAATTAGTATATTTTATAAACATTTCGAAAATCATCTCAATTTTTTTTAATTTTAGTAAGTATTTTATTAAATTAGTTTAGTTTAAATTATTGTTATAATTTTGAATCATTAATTTACAATTAAGTTAATTATTTTATTTCATTAAGATTAAGAAGCTCGTTAATTAATTAATATTAATTCGTCTTATTTAGTTTTTAGCCGTATTCACGAATATTCATCCAATTTTGGCTAAATTCTTAATTAGCTTGGCCGAATTCGCAATCTGTAAAGCTATTTCCAAATTCCAATCTAACTTACCTCACCTTAAACCCATTTTGGGCCATTTCTTAATACCAATACCGACCCAATTCCCTTTATTTCCCAGCCCACAAAGACCCATCAACATTGCCAATTAACTCAACCCATAACTACAATACAATACATACAACAATATGCAATACAAAAGAACGACCCCTACTTCGTTCTCCTTCCCGGCGAAAATAACCAGAAACGAGCCAGCGTCCCAGAAAATCGCGTCCAGCGATTCCAGAAGTCCAGACGACCCAAACCCAGAAACTCTATCTTGACCCAGCAGATTCCCAGGAAAAAAATCGCGACCCGAGTCCATCAACTCAGCTGCGTCGTTCTCCCCTCGTCCTTATCCTCCATACGAAGAATCTTCCAGGTGTCTTAATCTTGTAGCTCGCTCGTCCTTGTTCGAAATCAAGCGGCTCTCCTCTTGTTTACATTGAGGGAATTGTAAAATTTCGTACATAAATCCAACAACAGCCTTATCTCTGAGAGCAATTTGAATTTTGAATTTGAATTTGATCCTATTTCTTTCCCGGTTTTCCCTTAAATTGACCTCAATCTTCCCCTATATAAACTCAAGTCCTCTCACTGTTTGAGGGGGATTTTTTTTTTTTTTGGACATTGATTTATTACACAAAATCTAGAGGATCTTCAACAAAGGAATAGATTGGAGAAACATAAAATTCCCAGAAATAGCTATATAATACATACATTAAGAGCTTAAAAAAGAGCTTTTGTGCTTTTCCGTTCGAATTTGTTGGGTCTCGTCGGAACCTGATAAAGCGCGGTTGGTGGTAGAGTCGTGTCTAGAAGCTCTTTCGTCTCAATTCCGCTGCCCGAAAAAAGGTCTTCGATCACATTCTCTGCATCTCTTTTCCTATTTTGGTCTCTTAATGTTGGAAAACCTCTATTTCTGTGGCTGGTTTGCTGATATATGTCGTTGAGTTTATGATGTTCTTTACATGATACATGTGTTCCTGGGATACTTCGTGGTTCAGTCTTAGTGCCGAGCTAAAGTCTACGATGTTGTATGTTTGATTCTGCTGGTTATATGTTCCTTTCTTCAAGCCTGTTTTGTTATCTGTCTTTTTCAAGTTTGCTATTTGATTATTGAATCTGTTTTCACTTGTTTACGTCGTCTTCGAGCATTGAGTTTCGTTTAGTCTGTCAATATTAATTTTGTTCTGGAATAGGAGTAAGATTCCTAGAAAATAGTTAATTTGATTACATAATATGGTATTCTCTTGTTGTTTTCTGGATTCAGCTGGTTTGTTATCTCTATTCCTCTATCTTTGCTATACTAGTCTGTTAAGTCATGAAATTGTTATTTCGTCGTGCCCCTTTTAAGATTCTGCTTGTTTTGAGGTTTATTGTGGGATTTTAAATATCGAACGAGCTTGAAATATTTGTTGGGATTCTAAATAGCTTCATGAATGCCCTGTTTCATCTTTCAAAAAGGGCTAACGCAATGGCTGTCTAAGTTGGTTTCTTACTGTTTTAAGTGCCATGGTAATACGATTCAGATTTCCCTGCTATATCCAAATGACTTTCTTACATCATAGTATACTTCTTGATGTCTCCATCATCATTTGGTTTTTGATTTATTTGAACTGAAGGTTTGGGTCCTGTTTCGGCATGAGTTTAAAGTCCAGATGAGGGGTCGTTTCTGTTAGCGCTAATCTTTGGATATTGTTAAATGTGTTGTTTTTAATTTTACCTGATGACCAGTGAGTTGGTTCTCTCATTTTCTTAATGTTTATCACTAATTGTTTGCTATGAATTAGTCATTAATTGTCTTTCTTTTATGATTCTGCCATTCGTTGTGTTTTTTTCTCTTTATAATCTGCTTTAAGAATTTCATTTACTAATTCATTTTTTTTCTCTTTTGTTGTGAATTGCATTCGAGTTCCTCGTGAACTCCCTCCCTCCTTGCATATCGAGTTGGGCCACGGAGGCCTAATTTTGCCTCTTGTTGGTCGACTTTAAATGAGTTAAAGTTCGGGAATGGAACTGAGGAAGCAGGGGTACAGGTTGAGAACAATAAACAGGGGATGAAAATTGGATTTTCAGGTTTCGAGAAGCTTGAAAATGAGCTGTATACATGTTGTATACAGCCGTATACACTGGTATATGGGGGGAAAATGTCGAAATACAGGAATACAAGGTTGAAACTAGAAATACAGGTTCGAAGGTCCTAAAAATGGGCTGTATAACATTCATATCCAGGTTTCGGATGTTGTATGCACGTTGTATACAATGGTATGCGCTAAATGTATACACAAATTCTCAAAGACCCAAAAAATGGGCCAAGCCCATTTATGACAGAATTGTAGATTTAGGACAGGTTGGGCATAGGCCCAAGAATTTGATTTTATTTCCTCTCTTATCTTTATTTGCTTATTATATTCTAACATTTTTATTTAAGTTGGTTTAATTTAATTAAATTCCCGAAGAGATAGCCTTTCTTCTTTTTATGCTTAAGTGAAATATTTGAATATTTTATTTACTTACTTATTAGTTGTTTGTTAATATAGGAGTTATTTTCCTTAAAATCCCTTTAGATTTATTTCCTTCCAAATAAAAAATGAGTCTTCTTACTTAGTTAATATTTTTTCAAGTTAGTCAAAAGTTTTAGTCAAATCGTTGGTCAACCGCAAGTTAGCAGACATTCTGAGGGCCTAACACCATGATAAGTTGCTTTTGTGGCTTAGAAGAAAGGATGAATCACAAAAATACAAAAAAATTGTGATGGTTCTGCCCTATCTATGTAGTCTAACATTTTTTTTATTTACCTGATTTTTATCTGATATGGAGTTTAAAAAAATAAAAAAAATATTTGCATCTTGAAGTCTTAAATTAAGGACATGTAAAATGTATTAAAATATCTTTTAATCTTGTAGTCTTAAATATGTTAGGTGAAAAAGAAAAAAATTAGAATATATTCTTTTTTAAACGAACGAAAACACAAAGTAGGTGAAACAAATTAAAACGATATGAATATATGATTTGAGGACCACAAGCTATGTGATTAGTTCCACTATGAATTTAAGGGACAAATGTGGAACAAACCTATTCTCAACCCACTGAAAAAAGAGACAGTTGCTTCTCTAGACCTTCTAAAATAGTCTCATCACTTCATGAAATTTATTAAACATGTGTGGATACACTACCAAGGTTACATTTTGGCCATAATTTTGGATGAATTTTGTAAAAATAAAAAACATGTATTGGAAATGGAAGTTGAAAAATTCTACTCCTTCTGTCCCTAATTACTTGTCTACTTTTTTGTTTTTAGTTATTCCTAATTATTTGTTCATTTTGACAAATCAAGAAAGAACAAAAAAAAAAAAACATTTCTCTATTATACCTTTAATTTATTACTTTGAAAGATGTAGAACTTTTTGAAAATCTTAAGTTTCTTAATAGGTGTGTCACTTCAAGAGTGGACAAGTAATTCTACCTTCAATTCATCCACTTCATAATTAATAGGGGTAAAAGGATAAACTCACTATATCAATTATTATTTTCTTAATAGGTGTGTCACTTCAAGAGTGGACAAGTAATTCTACCTTCAATTCATCCACTTCATAATTAATAGGGGTAAAAGGATAAACTCACTATATCAATTATTATTTTCTTAATAGGTGTGTCACTTCAAGAGTGGACAAGTAATTCTACCTTCAATTCATCCACTTCATAATTAATAGGGGTAAAAGGATAAACTCACTATATCAATTATTATTTTCTTAATAGGTGTGTCACTTCAAGAGTGGACAAGTAATTCTACCTTCAATTCATCCACTTCATAATTAATAGGGGTAAAAGGATAAACTCACTATATCAATTATTATTTTCTTAATAGGTGTGTCACTTCAAGAGTGGACAAGTAATTCTACCTTCAATTCATCCACTTCATAATTAATAGGGGTAAAAGGATAAACTCACTATATCAATTATTATTTTCTTAATAGGTGTGTCACTTCAAGAGTGGACAAGTAATT
>JAJOOR010004506.1:0-13409 GCA_036250505.1 Solanum acaule
TTCCGACATTGCAATGTTGAAAACAATCTTCAACTTCAACACTAGAAAGAAACACAAACGTATTCCTATATAAGACTTTCAAAGAAAAAAATAGAAAACAATAAGAATTTGAAGAAACCTGTAGGATCTAAACAACAAATAAAACTCCGAAAATAAAGCAAAGTCGCTGATTGCAAGGATCCGAGCAAAGAGGATACTGATTTTGTGGATACTTTGAAGAGGTGAAGTTGACTTAGGAGTAATGTTTGTGATTTGAGGATAAAAATTTGATTTGGGATAAGGAATGAAAGCTGCAAAAAGGGGAGTAGGAAATAGGGAAGCGTGAAAAGAGGGAAATAAATTTAGGCGTGTGAAATTGTATTAAAGGGAAGCGTGAAAAGAGGGAAAAAAATTTAGGAGTGTGAAATTGTTTAAAATAATAATTTTAGGCGTCTGAAATTGTATTTGCTATTTATTCATTAAATATAACCATAAAATATAAATAAAGTTAACTATAGCTATATTATTTTAATATGAGATATAGTTTGCTATTTTCTGTAGTTTTTCCAAAAAAAAAGCAAGATGAATTTGGTGTAAGCTAATTAAATCAATTAATATGACGTCTCAAAATTTCTAACTCTTTGGGTAATAAAGAACTTTAATGTTTATCATTGAAATCTATATACAATATAAATCTAGATGTTAGAAAAGTGAGGTGACACCTCTCTTTGGCCAAGGATGACATTTATCTTTTTTCTCAAATTTTGCGAATTTTTTCTCAAATTTTTGGTCTAAAAAATCTGGAAGAAAAAAAAAAAACAAAAACCATTAAACAAACCTCATAAATATTTTTTTAATACTACAACCTTTCACATTTCAACTACCCGATCTTTTCCTATTCTTATAATGTTATATATTTCCCTATATGTTATATTATTAATAAGAATAAATATCTTTTTAATTGTGAACATGTAACGGTTTTTCATTTAATTAGTGTGACATTATAAAAATAAATTTCTTAATTGTGAAACATGCAATTGTTCTTTCATCAACTTTCCTCCATTTTGAGTTGAAAGTTTTAGTTCTTTAACTTTAAGCAGAAGAGAGAAAATACATAGGAAAAAACAAAAATGGTCTTTAGATGGTAATGTGGTTATATCCAAAGGTTATGGGTTTTCATCATATTGAGAGATGTGATCATTCTTCTTCTTATTCTAATGGCTTATTTATATTTTCGATGTAACTTTTACATTTGGATTATAAATTTTCAATTTCATTTTATTTCTTTTTTGCCTTTATATATATTTGTTTAGTGAAAAATATTTTCTAACTGCAGAAGTAAATTTTATGGATTGAAAAATACAAAGCTTTCAATCCTTTGTGATACTGTATAATTACTTCTGGCTATTAGCAGCAATAGTTGAAAACTAATAAATATTAAAATGGAGTAAAAATAATAATGTCAGAAGTTGTTGATAGGTCATAGGTTTTACGAGTTAAGTTAAGGAGTTGGCTCAACATACACTTTGATTTCGGCCTCAACCGTGATTGAAACTCTTATCTTTTTGTTATTCATGTATCGTAAATTAATATGATCTTCAGTGCTCAATTGCCACGGCTAGATATATGCACATATTTTATTTTATTTTTAGCTATTTCTTGATTATATATTATTCTTGGTTCAACATTTGTTTTTTCATACATGTGTTTACCGCCCATATTCACTCACTATTTTAGATTATTAATTTTGTGAGTTAACTCAAGTTATGTTATAGCATGTTTGATTGTTTTTTAAAATTGTTAGATTCATTTTAATGATAAGTTTGATGTATTAATACGTTGAATGGGTATCAAACTTATTGTTATTATTGTTATTATTATTATTTATAATGTCTATAATATAGGCGATGCAATAACATCTTTCGAGAAGGATACATTAATAACAAATATTTTTATTGCATTGAAGGCGTTCAAGCTAATAGTTATTTTATAACTTTTAAAATTATTTTTTGAATTAAGTTTAATTTTATTTGTTACAAAAGATTCAATTAATATTTGAACACATTGTTTAGCCATCTTTTTATTACATCATAATATCATAATTTTATACTTTAGCAATTGTTTGCATGTTATTGCAGTACCAAAAACAGAGGCACTAACATGTGTTGAGGTTCGAATAAGTTACCCTTTTCCTCATCAAGTTTTATTTTTTGGCTAAGAAGTAATTTACTTTTCATAGTTAAATTTCATAATGAATAAATTATTAAATATCAAATGCAAAAAATACTTAATGCTAATCAAGATCGTTTAAATTTTTTGCATAATTTACTCACACAAATAATGTTACACATAAATGATCATTTGATTACAAAAACAAAAATGTGTACGCAACATTTATCACATTCAAAAAAATTTAAATTATAAATTTTAATGAAAAGGAGAGTATTATGTGATGTAATAACATGACTGTGTTATTAATAGTGATGTCAATAATAATTGTTACTAATAATTGATTTGTTGACTGCAGAAATAAATAACAAAACTAAAAATAAAGTGAAGAACAAAAAAATGTTTATTTTGTACTTTATTTTTATTTATCGAATGTCAGATAGACAATAGAAAACGATGTGGGCATATTGATATTTTATTTATTCCGTATGTTATACTGTAACTAAGTATGTTATCTAAGAGGTTTAATGATAATGAAAACAAAGAGCACATTATTTAGCATTTGAAAAGATAAAACATATGGATGAAAGAAGAACTCAATAAATAGTTATCATTTACATTTTTATAATGTTTTCGACTCATCTAAATATCGAGTTCTAATTTTATTGCAAATCACACTTTGTAGGAAAGTTATCATGTTAAATTTTATGAAATACAAATTTGTTTATTGATAGTTAATTTTGATTAAAATATATGTTAGGGTTTTTTCCTGATTTTCTTACCTTATTTGAATTTTATTTTCTCCTAAAAGAAAAGAGAAAACATTACCATAAATGTTTTTATTTATCCATGAAAGGAAAATATATTTTTCTTCTATATTTGGTTTATTATTTTCTTAGAGGAAAAACTTGAAACTCTATATATTGAAGATCATCTTCTATTACAAAATAACAAAATAAAAATCCACAATATAGTCGTGTAGAGAGTTTTGTTCATGGGGAGATTTTCCCTCAACAATTTTAATATTTTTTTTAAAGTTTTTCATATGTAGGCCGATTAGCTAAACCATATAATAATATTATGTTTTTAGTATAAGTTTTTTGTCGTCTGATTTGTCAATCATATGATTTGTAATTATAAGCTTCCGAATGACGCCCTAATCACTTTCAAACCCAACAAGTGGTATCAAATCACATGGTTCAATGATCCAATGGTTGAACGAGATTGAAGATAGATTCAAGTGGTTTCAAATCAATTTGCAATCAATGTGATGATAATGAAGATTTTTGTGCTAACACACGTGGAGAAATTTTTCAAATATATTTTCAATAATATCCTGTTGTTCCATCCTTTAAGACAAAAACAATTTTCAACTCATGCTTATAAAGCATTGTCACGCCCCGAGCCTACACCCCGGGCGTGGCTAACACTCGAGAACCATTGCTGGCCCCAAGTGAACCCTTGGCCTGACTTACTTACTCAACGGAAGACTTAAACATAACAAACATAATTCATGCAATAACTCAAGAAATAATAACTTAGCCAAAATGGCAACTCAAGTCTTAAACGTATACAACTGAAATGAATAAGACTAAAGAACTATAAGTATCTATCTATGAAGCCTCTAAAACAAAGAGGGATGTAGGGACCAGACCTCCGATCATCCTAACAATAAAATACTGAAAGCAAAGTAAAAGGAGTCCTCCGGAATGCAAAGAGGCTCACCAACTGACTCTGAGTGCTCAACTGGATCAATGAGGCACTGGTTGCTGATCCTGGTTACCTGCGTCTGCATCATAAGACGATGCAGTCCAACTGACATCAGTACATTGAATGTACGAGTATGCGAGTTGGAATGCTAAACACAACTTAAGCTTGAAAAGAATCTGGAGGAACACTTACCTTGACTTTACTCAACTTCTGAACAACTTAGCTCAATATAATGAAATAAAACACATGCAATACATATAAAGCTTGTAAAACAGTAGAAAATAACTTAGTTCGTTAAAGAAAATGCAATAACAAACTCAACTTTACTCATATAATAATGTAATATAGTTTCTGCGGGAGATTCTCTAACCGATAACCACCATGATGAGCCTAAGTAGTGATACATCGTCTTGCCCACGCTGCCAGAACTGTCCTATACTTTGCCGTCATATAGAACGGCTTAACTAAGTGGATCCAGTAGTCTATGCTAAAAGCATCTTAAGGAGTCATCTAAAAAATATGATCCTTTACTACCCATGATGGCTACATAGTTTATGGAAACTTGAGTTAATATGAACTCGCATCCCCATATCGGTGCTCAATACTACTCCCAAAAAATACTTAGTTCATATGTTTTAAAACAAACTTCTTTCATTGGTTTGGGATAATTACTCAAAACTTAGCTTAAAAGCTCTCTTGGAATCGATGTTCCCTTTCTTACTCAAATGTGAAAACATTTTTAAACTCTTCGGGAATACATAGTCCCCATATACTTCTTTGAAGAAATGAACTTCAATCTTTATTATTTACTCTTTACTCAACTTGAACTTTAAGTCTTAAAACAAAGTTAAAATGTTTGTAAAAGACTTTTGAAAACTTTATAAACTTCTCTTAACTAGACTCTTAACTTTACTTGACTTGACTCTTAACTTTCCTTGAATTAAATTATGGATTCAAGGATTGAGATTTGTGATAGGAAAGATCTCATGATGTTTAGGAGTGTTTTTAGATAGTTAAACATGAGAAAAGATCAAGAAATCACTATCTGGAAACAAGTCCGTGACGCGGAGATGTATTTAAATATTTGATCACCAAATTTAATTTTGAGACAGAGGAGTCCGCATCCCAACCACGACACGGAGATGATTTTTGTTCACTGGGGAGCAAGTCCGCGACGCGGACTTGCGTGCCAAAACCTGCTCGACTTTTTCCTTTTTCGTTTTCCAGCTCCAATTCGCCTAAGCTCGACAATTTTTCTCAAATTCTTTAGATTCAGATACCCAGCATATGTACCCAAGAACCTAACTCAAAACAACTCTAAAACTCGACGTAAAGATCTCAGAAACTTCTTAATTGAGCCCAAATCAAGAACAAAAACAATTTCAAGATATACATATCAAGAACATCTAACTTTCAACCTTTTTAGAACGAATTTCACTGAACTAAACATGCTTGGCGTGTGGGTGAATGAACCCAACGCTATGAGAGTTTCACATACCTTATAGGATTGAATCCTTGGCGAATTCCACAACCAAAATCGCAAGAACTTGATGAATCTTGAGCTTCTATTCTCCTTTCTCCTCTTTTCTCTTCTCTCAAAGCCCTAGCGTATTTCTTAATTGTGTAAATTTAACTAACTCAGTTTAGACCCCAAGTAATTTACTAAAAATGGATTTAATAAATTGGGTAAGGAAAAGACTAAACTACCCTTTCAAAATCCGGTTTAGACTTTCCTTAATTGAACTGCCCAACTTCAAATGGGCATAACTCACTCATACAAACTTGGAATCGTGGAAACTCAGTGGCATTGGAAAGATTATTACAATATCTTTCCTACGATATCTGGAAACACGCGTAACTCATTCTGAGCCAGGATTTATAGTTGTTTGAAGTTGACCAAAACTCATCCTTAACTTAACTTAAACAAATTTCCAGATTTTCATTATTTCCTAAAAGCACTAATTCCAATTCTTGACTTCTTCCTAGTTATTTCAGTTTGCGAGATGTTACAATATCTCCTCCTTGGGAACATTTGTCCTCGAATGAGATTACTGTTACTAGGCTAACAGTGTAACATCTAACATTCAGCTCAAAACCCAACAAGCAATGCAATTACAACATGCAATCTCATAAATTAAATAACACTAAGAAGAGAATTAGTACGTTGATCTAGAATTTCTCTAGTTTCAAAGAGGTGTGGATACCTCTTCTTCATATCTTCTTCAGCTTCCCAAGTAGCTTCCTCAACGAACTGATTTCTCTAAAAAACTTTGACTGATGCTACTTCCTTAGTCCTTAACTTTCGAACTTGGCGATCTAAAATCTGAACCGAAATATCTTCATAAGATAAGTTATCCTTGACCCCAATATCTTTAGTTGGTATGATAAGTGAAGGATCTCCCATGCACTTCTTTAACATGGAAACATGAAATACCGGATGAACCGTTGCTAACTCTTGTGGTAGCTCTAACTCATAAGCTACTTTGTCAATTCTCTTGGATATTCTGTAAGGGTCAATATACCGATGACTAAGATTCCCCTTCTTACCAAATCTCATAACACCCTTCATGGGTGAAACTTTCATGTATACCCAATCATCTACTTCAAACTCTAACTCCCTTCTCCTAACATCAGTGTAGGATTTCTGACGACTGCACCGTTTTCAACCTCTCTTGAATCACTTTCACCTTCTTCATAGCTTGATGAACTAAATCTGGTCTTATCAACCCAGCTTCCCCAACTTCAAACCATCCAATAGGAGATCTGCATCTTCTCCCATAAAGATCTTCATAAGGAGCCATTTGGATGCTAGGGTGGTAACTATTGTTGTAAGCAAATTTGATAAAAGGTAGGTAATCATCCCAATTACCTTTGAAATCAATCACACAAGACCTCAACATATCCTCCAAGGTCTGAATGGTGCGCTTTGCTTGACCATTTGAGGATGAAAAGCAGGACTTAAGTTCACCTTTGAACCCAAACCTTTCTGAAAAGATTTCCAGAACTGTGCAGTAAATTGTGCACCTCTATCTGAAATAATTGAAATCGGCACCCCATGGAGTCTAACTACCTCTTGAATATATAACCAGGCATAATCCTCTACTGAATGGGTAGTCTTTACCGGTAAAAAAGTGGGCTGATTTTGTTATTCTATCGACGATCACCCAAAGAGAATCATGCTGTTTGCGAGACCTTGGTAAACCTGTGATGAAGTCCATGTTGATCATCTCCCACTTCCATTTCGGAAGTTCTATATTCTGGGTCAAACCACCGGGCTTTTGATGCTCTACTTTAATTTGTTGGCAATTCAGACACTTAGCCACAAATTTGGCAATTCCCCTCTTCATGCTACCCCACTAATAGACTTCTCTCAAATCATGATACATCTTTGTGGAACCCGAATGAATGGAATATCTGGAGTTATGATCTTCCTCCATGATCCTCTCTTGGAGTCCATCCACCATTGGTACACACAATTTACCTTGATATCTCAATACGACATCTCCCTCTTGTTCAAAAGCTAATACTTTTTGCTTATGAACATTTGCCTTTAATTCAAGCAAAATAGGATCTTGGTCTTGCTTTTCTTTCACTTCTGACACTACTGAAGATTCAGCCCCATTCATCACCACTACTCATCCTTCTGTGGAATCCATCAGTCGGACTCCTAAGTGTGCAAGTCTATGCACATCTTTCGCTAACTCTCTCTTTTCTTCCTCAACGTGGGCGGTACTACCCATAGACAACCTACTTAAAGCATCAGGAACAACATTAGTCTTACCTGGGTGGTAAACAATACTCATGTCATAATCCTTGAGTAATTCTAACCACCTCATTTGTCTGAGATTAAACTCTTTCTGAGTAAACACATACTGAAGCCTCTTGTGATCAGTGATACATCAACATGAACACCATACAAATAATGACTCCTGACTTGACGTATCCGGGCGCTTCATCCAATACTAAGCGTCCACGGTCATTCAATAGCAATATAACCCAACTAGTGAGTTGGGGTCGAGTCCCAAAGGAGCGGCGGTTTGTGATTGAGAATCAATAAAAAAGCAAGAACTTCGTGCAAGTCAATTATAGCTAAAGACTTTTACAAAAATAAGAATATCAAATTAAAAGGTGACACAAGTGTCAATTATCAAAGGGGTTTGGAATCAATTATAAATTAAAATGAAAACTAAAAATGAAAATGCAAATAAGGAGACAGGATTGTTGGGATGTGATAGGAATATGGACTAAAATACACAACCGGGTAAATGCTATTGATAGTAACTCGCTGCAAATTGGTAACTAGGCTAGACTTTAGTGGGGGTAAATTTTCTCTCGAACAATTTGCCCTGAATCGAATCGGTTTCTCTCGAACACCGATAAGCGACAATGAAGCACAACCTTCGCCTTAGTCCATTCACTCTCTTGAGCTGAATGTGTGGGAGAGGGTTTATAATTCACTCTCTCGAGCTAAACCCACGAAAACCCAATAACCACCGACTATCGATTCAGTAGTTTTGGTTTTAAAACCTCTATCTCGAGCAAGTCAAAAAAACGAAGATAAAATTGTATTTGCAACTACAACCCCATTAAATTCAAACACAACTACTGAACGAAATCACCTTTAAACAACGAATAATCAATCAATTAGCAATACTCGGCAGTAAATTCAACCCATATTCACAAAATCATACCCCAAGAATTAGGGTTTTAGCTAGACATTGAAAAGAGATAGAAATCGATACCGAAAAGTGTTTCCATAACATGGGTACGATAGATATTGTCTTTACACACGTCAAAGATGAAGAATCTTCAATACCCACTTCTAATTACTTAGAAAATGGAAATCTTCAAGTCTTCAAAGCTAATAAAAATTGTCTCAAAAAACTAAGTTCTAAAACTGAGTAATTCAAAAAAATTGGTTTCTGAATTGTAAAACTTGATACTAAACTAAAAATTCAAATATGTATTTATAGTTGTCAAAACGTGTGCTGCGATGGATCACTCGGTACAGTTAGTCGGGATCGCCGATCCATTCGACGATCCACCCTTTGGTCGGGTTCATCACCTTTCTGCGTTGGCCTTCAGTAAATTCAAGATCTGTAACATTGGGTGATGGAATACTGCATCACAGAATCATTCGGTGACTTGCCGACTGCTCCTTTATCATGCCAACTCGATTTTCTCGTTCAGAGCTTGGCACACTGGAACATTAGGCAAGACCATAGCCATTCGGCGACTCGCCTAATGGCTTAGGCGATCCTCAGGTTGTCTTTTCTTCGTTCTTTTCAGCTGCCTTATTCCATTTTGCCTAATAATGTCCATGCTCTGTCTCAAACTCCAAATACCTGAAACTCAATGATTTTCATCAGTTATTGAGACAAAATATGCATTTGAGGACACTAAATCTATCAAAATATAGCCCTAAAAGAGTCCAAATCGTGGACTCATCAACACCCCCAACTTAAACTTTTGCTTGTCCTAAAGTAAAACTCAAGTTCAGCAATACAAAAAGGATATCTCAAACAGTGCTACACACAAGACTCAATCATGAATGCACACAAAAAGACTTAACTTACTCGTGCAAGGATCAATTGTGCACTGAAAGATTCAAGTTGTGACTCACCATTACCAAAGAATCTCAAGCTCACTATACTTGCTTTAAATGCAAGTTCAAGCTCAACAAAGGTATTCAAATGCCCTCTCAAAAGAAAGATTCCATATTCACTCAATGGTTCAATCATTTAAAGTTTCAGAATCAAGATCAACACACACACTCACAATATAAACACAATGCATGATTTCACCCATACGTTTGCCCTTATTTCCCAATCGACTTTTGTTTTAGTTCATTCAAGATAAAAAAATGTCTTTTCAAGGTTTGTAAAGGGGCTGAGTGTAATTGTATGGTCATTTGGGCTTATAGGCTGAAAATCCTTATGAAATATGATGTGAACAACACCTTCTTTCCTTCTCTTTATCATTTTCACTTAAGCTCAAAAATCACCTCTTATTCATCTTCCATGAGTCATTCGGAACCCCATTTTCTTTGTATTTCCACAACTTTATTTCACAATTTTTTTTAAAATCTGGAGGGGTTTCATTTTTCTCAAAACATGGGCACAAGGGACTTCTTTGCATTTACTTGATTTGCCTTCTCTTTTCACCACACCCCCAACTTAGGCTTTTGGCCTAAGTTGGCTATTTAGACAAAATACAAATCATGAGGATTATGGGTAATGGATAAGGAAAGGTACAAAAAGGTATAATGTCAAATTGGTTCACACTCTTTAAATTTGCCTAAGATCATCTCAAGAAATTGCATCACTTAGTCAACCAGACCGACGGGGCAAATTCTAGGTGTCATCACACATGGTTCACGGTAAGCTCATTACACAAGGCAATGACACCAATGTCAAACAAGACTTAGTGTGCAATGTTCATCACAAGAGACTCAATTCGATACTTTGCTAGTCACAACGAGATGCAAATAGTTTACATATTGTCTATGCAACTTCAATTGGCCTCATCGTAGCCGTGCATTCATTTATGTTTGATTATGAGCACTATCTGAGTCATCGGTATTGATCAAAACCGGTACTCATATTTGCAAGAGAACAGCCATATTCAACACATATAAGAGGTGGTAAATTTTTTCGAAAGGGTAAAAAACTATTTACAATTAAAAGAAAGGAGCCACAAGCTCAAATCTTCCACAAAAAGCAGTGTATAACACGAATTAACCTCAAAGCCCAAATGTATAAACAAAACAAGAAAGAGTCACACAAAAGGTAGGCATCACCCCACCACAAATAAAAGCATTTGTCCTCAAATGCAAACAATATCTTCTAAAAGTCAACATAAAAGTAAGACATAGAGGGGGTTAAAGAGGGGATCCTGTCTACACAGTCTCTTCATCTGTTTGGGCATTAGTGCCCGATGTAGCAGTCTGGTCTCGGGCATCAGTCCCCAGAATTCCTTCAAAAGGAACAATAACACCAAACTCACTAGGAGTTGCTATAGGTGTGTCCGCCAAGAATTTCCGAACAGCTGTATAAAGTCCCAGGGCCCATGAAGGAATAGATAGGTCTCAGGGAGTAGTCTTCCTATCAGAAATGGGCCTCTTGCCCTTGCCTTTGTTTCAAGGTGAAGGTTCTTGCTTTCCCTCATTTGGAGGCTTTGATCTCCCTTCATTTATTTTGAAATTCCGTGCTATTATCTCTCGGGGTGGCATGATTCTCCCAGCAACTTTTGGTCTAGCAATGTCTGCAAAGCATTGAGACAAAGTTAGGAAATGTTCGAACAAAAGCATAAAAAATCAGTTTTAAAGTTATGGCAATTTGGCGGGTCGTTCGGTGAATCACCAACAGCTTTCGGCGAGCAAGAATTAGCTCGCCGAGAGCTACAGTGCAAAAAGGGTTCAAGGGTGCAGACAAAGGGCGATCAAGAAGACTTTTGGCGAGTCACTGAGTTCTCTCGGTGACCTTAGGCCTCTCGCCGAAAGTTACAAAACAAGTCATCAGATAAAGCATGAAATTAAAGGCGAGATGGGGACATTAAGCGAACCGTTGAGTGGTTCGGCGAGCTCGACTCAGCTCGCCAAATGACCCAACGTGCTTATTTCCAACCCAGCTTCTCGAATACAACCCCGCAACCCCCTAAAAAAATCAAAACATGCACAACTCAAATTCAAATGAGACCCATAACACCCATTGCCCTAGGATACTCAGACTTCTCTTGGTTTTGCCAAATTTGGCCAATTGATGACATTTGCCCTTAAGAATGATGTCACCCGCTCTTTGATTAGGCAAATTACGTCGTTTGGCACAAATACGGGCTACTCAGACTGCACCCAACTAAACTAGACAACATGCAAGCACAACCCCACAAAATTTAAATCATTTCAACGCACAAGAATATGGGATTTCAACAATCAATAGAATACGGGCATGATTATCAGCTTAAAATAGGCATTCAAACATACTAATCCAATCAGAGAGGCCCAACACACGACAATCAAGATAATAATGTTTGAAATGAGTACAATTTTGATAAAAATGAACTCGAGGTTCGGAAAACCAACCTTTTATGCCGATTCAGATAAGATTGAAATGCTAGGCGGCAATGTAATCCAACTCCGAGCACCAATCAACAACTAAAATATTTCTAAAAATGCGAAAATATATAAATTAAGGTGCGGGTGTGAGTTTGTGAAGATTTAAAGACTGGGAAAATGAAGGAGTTTGAATAATATAACTTTTTGGCCTTAAAAACCACCCTGTGTTTGCCCGTTCGGCGACATTAGTCTTACTCGCCGATTCGCTCGGCGAAGCGTTGATTTGACACTTACCTCGCTGAATTTTACAGGACTTTAAGTTGTTTTGGAGATCTAAACGGTGGACTATATCGGGGTCGGCGACTCGCCAATAATTTCCCGGTTTTCACCGAAAGTTACAGACTCCAAGTGAAATTTGTCTTGAGTCCAATGGTGATCTGAGTCGGGGTCACCGACCTTTTCGGTGATGCACCGACTGGACCTTTTTCTCGCCAATTTCACTCATTCCGAACACTTTCCACACGTTAACCTGCACAACCAACACACCATTAATCTAAACCAAGAAAGGTAAACAAATAAGTAATATTGGGTTGCCTCTTAAGCAACGCCTTAGTTAATGTTGCGGCACGACGCAAGTCCACCTTTAAACCTCATTCTTGGGGTTAGCCATAGTATCACTAGGCAAACCCCCCTGCTGTCTCGGGTTGAGATGAGACGATATATGACCCATTTCGGTCTCCAACTGCTTGATCAAAACTGAATGAAAGGTGACGGTCTGGCTAAGGGTAGACACATCTTCTTTAATTTCTTTTAAAATTTTGTCTGACCCTTCAACTTTGTTGAGGATACGAGAGAGCATATCTTTAAACCTACCATCTTTTGAATCCTTTGGCTTTTGGTGCTCAAGTGGAGACAAATATCTATCCTTCTCCCCATCCTTCCAATTTGGATTACGGTCTCTCCATTCACGATCTCGATCTTTCCAACCTTCATCCATAGTGCAACCTTGGTTACCACCCTGCCTCGGGTAGTTTGAACGATAGCCACCGCCTTGGTTGGCTAGGAAATTTACCTCTTCATTATACAAGGCATCAAACTTGGACTAATCCGGATTAGCACACCCGACAGCCATGGCATTGATACTTTGAGCACCAGCTCCCATGACATTTTTAGACAAAATATCAAGTTGTGTCATGATCTTGGCCATGTTTTGGTCCCTCTCTTGGTCCTTGTCCATTTGTTCCATAGTCAACTTGAACGTGAGAGGGGAGACCTGGTCTTCACGGTATACTACGCCCTATTTATGGTAGTCATGCCATCCAAGAGCTGAGCCGCTATCACATAAGACCATCTCCAACCCCACTCTATTTTACTCTCCATTCTCTATATTTGGAGAGTAAAATAGAGAAAGGGCTCTCCAACCACCCTCTAAATTACTCTCTATTCTCCATTTATAGAGAGGTGGATAGTAGTTCTCCAAATTTGGAGAACTACTATT
>JAJOOR010004507.1:0-21641 GCA_036250505.1 Solanum acaule
TTTAAAGAAAATCCTCTTCCACTTTTCTACGGACCATCCGTACTTCTACTCGAAGTCTCTCCCACCCCTTTTAACGAACCTAAAAATACCACAGACGAAGGGTTCAAGCCTGTCCTTACAACGTTTGACCTTAAATTCCCTGTGGTAGAAGGACAAGTTGAGGAGTTCAGTTCCAAATATGATGATAAGAGTGATGCTTACATTGCGGGATATGCTTTCTTTTACGCAAATTATTCATGCTTCAATGACAAACCAGGATTCTATTTTGAGAGTCTTTACTTCAGAGAGAGTTATAGAAAGTTGGGAATGGGGAAATTGTTGTTTGGAACAGTTTCATCCATTGCTGCGGACAATGGGTTCGTATCGGTGGATGGAATAGTAGCAGTTTGGAATAAGAAGTCATATGATTTTTACATAAATATGGGAGTTGAAATATTTGATGAGTTCAGGTATGGAAAATTGCATGGTGAAAATCTTCAAAAGTATGCTGACAACAAGGACAAAAATGACCAAGGAAGCAGTTAGTGTGCTTTCTTTTAATATATATATATTGAAAGTTCAATTCATACATTTCTATTTGTAATCTTGTAAAAGCAGAATGCTCATTACATTTGTATTAATTTTAAATTTGTTATCATATATATAACATAATCCCTGTGATTTATTTTTAATAATATGTGTCACAGTCATTATTTGGGAATTCACAGGTTTTTCTCCCTTGCCATATTAGATACTATGTATTTCCTCCATTCTTAGGCTTCGTTAGTATACTCCCTTTATTTCAGAATTTGTGAGGCAACGCACACCTATTAAGAAAGATATTAACTTTTATCCTTTGTGAAATCAAAGTATAACTTTTGAAGTAATGCAATTTATCTCCTAGAAAATATAAAACTTCAATAAAAAAAAGACAAATATGAAAAAAAAATTCAAACATCAATCTTGAACTTTGAACAATGAAAAAAACTTTGAAAATTCATTTATTATGAAGTAGAAGGAGTAAATTTTTACTAGCTAATAACGGAAACCTCCAAACTTAGATTTGTTAAAACTTATTGAAAAATCCAAGGTTCGTTACGTAATGTCTAAATGATGTGCATACTCATCTATCAACTGTATCCTTATCCTATTTAATTTGTTGATGTCATTTGCACCATTGTTTTTATTTTGGAGTGATATTTAATTTTTAAATATATTAATTTGTTAATTATATAAATTTATTATATTTTTACATAAGAATATATATACAAATTTAAAATATAAAATAAACAAACTAAAACAAAATAATCAAATTAACCTTAGCTATCAAAATAAGCATGTTGACCTGCTAACTGTTTTGGCACCTCAAACTACCTCTTCTAATATAAGAAAGAGTTCACTTTTTTCTTATTTGCATAGTGCTTTGCATCCATTAGATATTTTCATAAGGACATTTCGCCAATGATAGGCTTAGAATTCTCTCACGAAAATATAAAGGTAATAACCACCTCTAAATTTTTTCAAAGTTTTATAGATTTTGTAACGGAAGTGAGTGTTGTGATTGGGGAAAAAAGCAGATTGGACTGTATGTATCAAGACGTTATTATTTTTTTCTTTTCAATTTAATAATGATGTTCAAATTTCAAGAATCAAATCAGTTATTTTTTAATTATATTTAATTTATTTTATATCTTTTAAATTATTAATTATTGAGATATAGAGAATAGTACTTAATTTATTTTTATGAACTCCATGATTTACTTAATTACTTAATTAATTGGAGATGTAGCTTTGGACATGGTACGATAGATATTCAATTACTATCATATTTGAAATAAAAGTTTTTGATACAAGAAATGCGGTATTATGATTTTGGTATATGCATTTTAATTATTATTTTTTTGTAATTAGTTAACAAAACAAAATACTTGTGTTTTTTTTTTGTAATTAGTTAACGAATCTGAGGCCTCCTTGACTCGACATCCGTGAAAACTACAAGAAACTAACTCATGCCTAAAAAACCTAAAACACGCTCAGGACCTCTCAAAATCAACCAAAACCTCACCTAGGCCTAAAATCATCCCCCGAACCCAAGGGAACTCTCATAATTTCAATCTGAGCATTTAAACTCCAAATGTTGACCAAAGTCAACTCAAAGGCTAAATTTTCACAATTTCACAACTTAGGACCTCAAATCCTCTAAAAGACTCGGGATTGGAAACCGACAACACTCATAGATTGGATTTTCACATTTCGGGACTGATGGAATGGATTTCCATTCCGACACTCGAAACTCCAAAAGTCTCCAAAAACCACTTTCTTAACAATATTAACTTTTCAAACTCAAAACTTACCAAATTCTCAACTTTTAACTCAAAGTTCAAAACTAATTTTTCAAAACTCAAACATAGAAGACTTGAGGTCAATATCGGAAGGGCAAAATGGTAAATTCATGAAACTTTCCAAAAATACCGACCCAATCATTTAAGAAGAAATCAATTTTATAGCTAAACAGTCACGTGTATGGCCATAGAACTGCTAAAACGGTTAATATAATTAACAGTTGATTTATGTATTTGGTAAAAAATATTGATATTTTTTTAAAAAAAGATAACTAACATACCTTAATTAATTCATTGATTTTTGCAAGAATTATAAACTTAAAAAGTATAATTGTTAAAAGGAGGAATAGTGAATACCGAATGAAAGATAGTTAGGAATTTTATTTTTAAAAAGATATTTTGAGAAGTAGAAAAACTATTAAGAGTGGAATAGTAAAATCTTTGATCGAATACAAAATGCTTATAAATTGAGGGATGGCCAACTAAGGACATGCGTTTGATTGATTTTAACTAATAAATATCAAATACCTAAATAATCTAAAAAATTCTTATATGTCTGTTTGACTTGTTTATAAACTTAACTAAATACCTTATGTAATTTATCAAACCGCATCGGTACCAAAAGAAAAATTGATATGATGAGATTCAATTTGAAAAAGTTTAATTTTTATGACACAAAATAAAATAATCAAAAAATTAATACAATATAAATTTTAAAAAATAACCGATTGAACCGTATATATACTATTACATCCCTACTAAAATTGTCATTCAACAAGTCCCAAGTTTAGTTGAAAATTCAAGAAAAAGATCATTTAAGATGAAAATAATTTTCCTCTAAACCATGTTCCTTTTCAGTGTGAATATATTATCCTTATTGAGCTTTCATGCATCTTGGTAAACATTAATTACAGAGCTAGACAATGTTGACGACTTCATTTGAATTCCACACCTCATATATTTTTATTGGCTATATTGCTGAAATTGTCAACATTTGATTTTGGAAGGATCATCGGTTCTTCGTAGATGTTAACATTTGTATGATAAGAAGTTGGTGAAAGTCTTTGTTCGTACAAAGTCAACATTTTTTATGTTAAGAATTGTCAGCTTGTTCCTACAATGATAACATTTTTGACTTTTTTAACTATACTTTTTTTGCATGGTCCTAGCTATAACATCTCTTGCACCCACTCCCACTTGCACCAACTCCACCAACCTCACTAACCAAATATAGATTTTTTTAAAAAGGACCAAATTCTCCACTATAAATAACCATTATGATCCCAAACACAATATCTCATTACTAAACCTTTCAACATTTCTTTTATCTTAAACCTCAATATTCCTCTCAAACTTAACTAAACAACATCCCATGGCTCCTGCTCCTGATCAACTTCCTACTCCATCTGAAACAATAACCACCGATGCATCATCGGAAAACAACAACGTTACCATCACCGGAAAGATATACACAAGAGTTCGTCTTGCTACAAAATCTGATCTGTCCCATATATACCAATTGTTTTACCAAATCCATGAATATCATAAGTATACTCATTTATACAAAGCTACTGAGTCCTCCTTAGCCAATTTGCTCTTTAAAGAAAATCCTCTTCCACTTTTCTACGGGCCATCCGTACTTCTACTTGAAGTCTCTCCAACCCCTTTTAACGAACCCAAAAATACCATAAACGAAGGGTTCAAGCCTGTCCTTACAACCTTCGACCTTAAATTCCCTGTGGTGGAAGGACAAGTTGAGGAATTCAGATCCAAATATGACGATAAGAATGATGCTTACATTGCAGGATATGCTTTCTTTTATGCTAATTATTCATGCTTTTATGACAAGCCTGGATTTTATTTTGAGAGTCTTTACTTCAGGGAGAGTTATAGAAAGTTGGGAATGGGGAGTTTGTTGTTTGGAACAGTTGCATCTATTGCTGCGAACAATGGGTTCGTATCGGTAGAGGGAATAGTAGCAGTTTGGAATAAAAAGTCATATGATTTTTACATAAATATGGGAGTTGAAATTTTTGATGAGTTTAGGTATGGCAAGTTGCATGGTGAAAATCTTCAAAAGTATGCTGATAAAAAGGACGAAAACGGAGAAGGGAGCTGTTAGTAGAGAATGCCTTTTTGTGTGCTTAATTGTGCAATTTATTAATTTCTATTTGTAATAATATTGTAAAACCAGAAAGCTCATTATATTTGTAATTTGAAAAAAATAAATTGGTAATTGTGATATTATATTAAATCCCTGGGTTCAATGTTTTTAAACTTTATCATAAAGAATTACTAGTATATCTTTCTATAAAACAAAAATGGCAAAGATGACCTCTTATATTATTAAATGTTGAAAATCATTTTTTAAGTGATGAAGTCGATCTTATAACTAAACATGTTTGGATAGAAATGGTAAAACGACTAATAAACAATTGCTGTATTTGATAAAAAATGTTGATAAATAGTCATATTCGTGGAATAACTAAAACACCTTAATTCAATAGTTTTGCAAAAACTTAAATTATCTTTGTTAAAAAAGAAAAAAAGAAAAAAAAAAGAACGAATATAGAGTGAAGAGAATTAAGTTAAAGAAATTTTGTTTTGAAAAAGATATTTTGAAAATTAGAAAAATATTAAGGATAAAATAGTAAAATATTTGATAATGAAGGAGAGTCTCTGCTTCCAAATCACTTTCTTTTACGGTCCAGGTACGTGGCAAGTAGCATATTGTTTAGTTTGACAAGTCTTTTTCAGAGTATTTATACGTTATTAATTAACGATCTTGAATAGCAAATTGGTATATATCTTATTTTCATCTTTCAAGTTTTTCTAATTCACAATTTTTTAAATAGTAAAAAAATCCTAGAATTTTTTTTCAGAAAATTTATGAAAGAATATTTACATATTATCCTATTCTAATTTTTACTTGTGATTCTTACATGACGTTTTAAGAAAAATACTAAAAATTAATGAAACCACATTAATATGGAAAAAAAAAATCAATATGATAAAACGGTTTTACAAAGTCTAATTTTTATTACACAAAATAATATAACTAAAAATTTGTACAATTATAAATTGTAAAAAATAATTAACTAATTGAATCATATTATAGATACTTCTACTGGGATTGTCGTTGTCTTAAAATATTCAACAAATTTGCGTGATTGACTTAATTTCCATTTACAGAAACACGTGTTTCTTGGATAATTATTGTATCCAACGTTTATTGTCATGACTAATCATATTTGTGCTAAACAAATTGACCAGAGGAATAATATCCAACGATGCATTAAATTAAAGTTTTCATTTTGGGCCTTATTGGAAGGATGAAATCAAATATAAGTTGCATCACATCTTGAGTGGTTACAAGTAAGGAAAAATCACCTAAACACAACATTTATTTTATTATATTCTCTAAAATTCTTATCATTTAAAAAAATTACAAAAATCTTTATTTTACGTGACGTATCAGTTGGATACATTGCTTTACGCGGTGCATCGTCAAAATAAAATACCAGGCCGGGGCTTTCTTTCTTGCGGTTTCCGATATTGCAATGGCAAGCAAAGAGAGGGTTTCCCTCTTTCGGGTATAGGATCGTTTGTACAGACAGACTTTTTGGGTGCTAAGATCCAAAGTCGAGAGCCCTTTATTCCTCGGAATCGAGCGGGCAGCAAGAATTAGAATCAACCTATATAACATTTGTTCCCATGTAGTCGACTGCCATTCTTCGAAGCTGATTTGAAAACAAAACATTCGTTCCATGACGTGAGGCTCCAGCTTAAAACTTTGAAACTATACCAAATCAAGCGGCGCTTTCAAAATCCCGTGACTCTCAGTCATCTATCTTCTTTTCACCTGAAAATTTTGGATTGGGGGGAAGCAGAGAATCGAAAAAAAGACTGTGTAGGAGTACTAATAAGTTTTGTAAGGGTATAGTTTATTTAATTGAGGGTTTGACGAATATAATCCCAAGATCTTTCTGGATATTATCTCTGTATCCGTCCATTAGGTGGAGCGCACCTCATTAAGATCATATTGGCATACTCTCCCAAAAAAGAAAGAGCAGACCCCATTGAAGACAAGAGTAAGGTACAACAAGGCCATTTCTGTCCACCGCCCTTCTCACGGAGCCGTACGTGGACGTTACCGCCTTAACAGTTACATCCAATCACAAACTACACGAAAGTTGTCCCTTTTTTATGGAGATTTACCCATCACAGAGATGCACAGAGGAAAGATCATTTTTGTTCAACATTTTTTCTTCTTCTAGAAGTAGGGAAAGTAAGAGAAGAGTGAATGAAGACCCCCACGGTTGATGATAAAGTCAGCGAAGTTTCCATGGTGTTCTACCTTTGCATAGTCTCGGTCCACAGTGGAAGGCTCCGCACCTGAGCCTCGCAATACGGTGTAATACGCGAAGTAGCTGAGCCATAGTTCTTCGATCGCTATATTCTTGCGATAGCGAAGGCGTGGCTCATCCTCTAAGAGAGAGTAGATGCATCTACGATCCTAGATAAGGGATTAGTCCGTTAGGTCTTTTCGGTCCGCGGTTTAACAGATCTCGCAGGAAATCCCAAGTTGCTAAGAGATTTTGGACCAAGGACATGCAAATTTACCTTTCTCCAATCTCTTTTAGAGCATTAACTTCCTGTAGGACAACCACTCAAAGTTTCTTGTAAACCTGTCACAAAAGGCGTTCATTCTATGATTCTCCTTTCTACCCTTGTTTTGACTACTTGACTCCCTTTTCTCTTCGAACCGATTAGAAGGAAGGCAGTAGCTCCTCCTACATACGAGTAGGGAGAAAAGCAAGCTAAGACGCTTTTTTCGCGGCAAGAGCGGTGTTGTAGCATCAACAGGAAAGTACTAGCCCCTTTACTAATACTAATGAATGAATGGGTCGAGCTCTTCCTTAATGGAAAGGATTGCACAGGGAAGTCATTTTGCGCCGAAGCAGACGCTGCCCATGGAGAGCCTTTTCCTTTGTGAATATGCCCATAAGACTGGGCTTGGTGCTTTTGTTTTAAAAAGCCCTGAGAATGCTCTGTCTGGGTCCTTTTGACTTCCGCATAGAATGGGGGACTTGAAAAAACAGCCCTTGCTCCATCAGCTAGAGCTTGACTAGCTGTCCATCTCTAATCACCATCTGTTTCAACTCGCAAGCTACGATCTAACGACCCCCTTGTTGTGTTGCATTTTGTGATCTTCCGCTTCAGTCTGCGTTTTTCGCCGCTTTCGCTCTGACTGAGCTGACCGTCGCACCTGACTTCTATATCCCATTATCCATAGGAATATCTCTCGAAAAGGATGACCTCCTTAGCGGAAGAAAACCGCGCTCTACGTGAAAAAATAAGCATTCTCGCCAGGAAAACCCCATAAAATTCGTCTTTGTTGTCTTGCTGTCGTGTCGTAAAGTTTCGTTCTTCGTTCCTTTTATGGGGTTTTCCTGGCGAGAATGCTTATTTTTTCACGTAGAACGCGGTTTTCTTCCGTCGAATTCAGACAGAAGCAGTAACCATCTTGCGGTCCTTCCCGTTACGTTAAGGCGGGTTTCTCGCAGTGGTGCATATTGTGGTTGTTTCGGTACTTCTGTCAGCCTTGCACCTCTATTGAGTAATGCCTGAGTCGCAGCATCAACCTTTCTTCAACATAGGTGACAACGAGCCAGGCAGAGATGGAAGAGATCAAGCACGGGAATAAGAAGCAAAAAGCCCTTCACTTCAAAACAATCAATCAGGACTGGTGCCATCCGCGCTTCTTCTAACTATTGGTAAGCGGACCATGGGAGCATGGGGGGCGATATATGTTTTTGACTGATAGAAAGCATCTCTCTCATATATTGCCAGAATCTTTTCGATTGTTCTTTGGTTACGCTAGATTTTGATAAAAGAAAGGGGGCCCAGCGATACAAGAGCGCGGCTGCTGGCACAGAGTTAGCCGATGCTTATTCCCCAGATACCGTCATTGTTTCTTCTCCGGGAAAAGAAGTTCACGATACCAGCCGAGCTGCCCTGTCAACCCTTTGCGGCGCTTGCTTCCTAGCCGAAAACTGGCACCACCTACCCGAGCAAAAGTTGTGCTCACCGGGTAAATCCGGAGAAGGGGAATTGAACACTTGAATAGCAGGCGGCATATGTCCTGGTTCTGGTTCTGGCTGATCCACCGACGTGCCCGTTTCCGTAGATTTTTCCCATGACTCATTTCAGATCATAGAGGTCGGACTTCAGTCGAAGAACCTTCTCCCTCCCTTCCACCGATGAAACTACTCTTGCCTCGGCCCGGGAAGGGGAGAGTGGCCGAGTGGTCATAATCCAGCTACAAATGAAAGAGTAAAGCGCATTATCTTCATTCCACTTCCAATTAAATGTGTTACGCACAGTGACATTTGCCCTTGCGGAATTTTACCAAAAGGGTTTATGTGCACAGATACACCTAAAATCTTATCATCTGTCAGAAGACGTGAAGTGAGAGCGTGGTTCAAGTTACATCGTATGCTCGTCTTCATAAAGGTTTTGGGTTGGGGCAACACAGCAATGAGTAGTTCGCTCTAGGACCCCACCCCCTCGAGAGCAAGATGGTTAACCGCCAACCCCGACTCCTCCACCAGAGAATTCCGGTCTGGAGCTCATTCCTGGTGCGCGAATCGAAGGGGCCACCAAAGCTAAAAAAGAAAGGAGCTCTCTCTTTTTCCAGCCTTCTTTTTATTTTAAAGACATATAGCACCGGTTCCACCGAAAACTCTCATTTGTTGAAGCGAAGCATAGTGCGCTTTAGGCGCTGAGTGGGGCAACGCCCATAAAGCTCCGGCGAAAAGGGAAGGCCTGCCAGGCCGTATGCCCATGGGTGCAGGCTAGAAGACTTCTCTTAAAGCAGAAAAATAGGAGTTATAGTAGTTTCAGCTATTCGATTCGAATGAGTGCCCTCACTTCCTTTCCTTACTATGTTTTACTTTTATTTTTACGAAAAAAAATTACGAACGACCGGAGCGGAAAACCTCTCCTTCACCGACTG
This sequence comes from Solanum acaule, assembly GCA_036250505.1. Taxonomy (NCBI): domain Eukaryota; kingdom Viridiplantae; phylum Streptophyta; class Magnoliopsida; order Solanales; family Solanaceae; genus Solanum; species Solanum acaule. Next base: position 9,340 of record JAJOOR010004507.1, read on the forward strand.
CTTTATCCACAAGAATGTCATAAAGGTTCTCTCCGATCTTCCTCAAAAAGACAGCTTTAGAGCGCAATGGCAGCTCAATCCTCACGGTAATAATTATGCCAATTCTGCCTAAAAATCTCTTCAGGTGATCAAGGGGGCTCCCTCCTATTCCGACTTCCCCAGAGCTTCCGGTAGCACAGCCGAGACAGCGACGGGTTCTCTGCCCCTGCGGGGATGGAGCGCGCTTTCTCTTGATTCTCTTTTTGAAAGATCTTTCCTTACCTAAGAAAAGACCTAGAGGAAGAAAAGGAAGCCTCGTAGACTGAAAGGGGGAAGCCGCGGTCGAACTCAAATTCTGGAAATAAGACCTATTATGTCACCTTTTTTCTTTAGAGGCGTTCTCTCTCTTATTGCAACCTTTCTGGGGCATTTCGCTGTTAGCTTTTCCCATCCTATGAGCCCTGCGAGCTCACGAGTCGTCAGTCACTCGAAGGAGTTTGGTAAGTGTAGACATGCAAAATTTTATGGGATTAAGTCCTAATTTTGTATGGACTAAGTTCTAAATTCTCACTCTTTTGAATCCCAGGGATTGCCTCAGGGAAGAGGCCAGTCCCTGAAAAAGCCATCTCGATTGGTCAAGCCAAAAAGATTGCCGACTGGATGCTCCTACCCCACCATGCCTGGTCCTTTATCTTACCTTAAGAAGAAAGAGGTCGTGGATCTTTTGATGGCCGGTAGCTGCTTTCTGCTGTCCTTATTAGTGCCAACTCCGCTAAGTATAGGGAGAGAGTCTCAAAAATCGGGCGGGCAGGCTTTTGGGCACACGAAAATATGGGTCTGAGTAAGGAAAAAGCTCGTAGCCGCGTTATTGGGCTTGTCTTGTTGATAACCTTGAGACCGGCGAAGACTGTGCTCCAGCTGGCATATCTTTTACGTCACCGGCCACATAGTCCGCAGCGTCTTTCATTGCATCGCATTTGTCGGGGCTGAAAGCCTTACTCTCATTTCGTTCGAACGTAGCCCGCAGGAGTCAAGGGGTTGTAGGGGCGACTTCCAGAGATAATTATGGACAAAATCCAATTGTTCCATTTTCCTTCTTGTTCATCAATCGAAAATCAAGACAAACCGAGCACTAGTCTTCGGCCGGAGGGGTTTATTGCACAAAAAGGCCGGGGCGCAGGCTCCCGAAGAGAGAAGCCCAACGAATGTCAGATGCAAAGCCCCGCCTAACGATACATCCAATACCAATAATCTGTGCCTAGAATGCGTTGCTAGATCTCTGGTCTAGAAAGCTATGGAGTACTGACCACACCGAGGGACAGGCCCTGAAGTGAAGGACGGGAACGAGCGTAATCAATGTCTCTCAGCTCGGGTATTTCGTAAGTTCACTTTTTCAAAAAGGCATAATTCTTTCCCAGCCGGCTAGAAAGTGGATGCAGAATTACCGGTCTTAGTCTTCAACTTTTAGCTTAAAAAAGGAAAAAAATTTCAGTTGAGAATTAAGAGAAAGCTGGCATCCAATCAAGAAAGAATCACTTCGGACAATTAGACTGAGCTTCTCCAGCAGCTCTAGGGGTTCCCGTTCTCGGCAAATCGAAAGCCCATCGGGATTGGGCATGGACGAGCCTCGACTGGGCCAGCATTGATGAAAAAATCCCTTGCGGGATGTTCCTTTGTTAAGCAAGTCACAGAGACCTAAATTTCCATTATATTCATTCCTAAGCACGTTTTAAAGAAGAGAAAAAGTTTCGCATTTCCTGATTCTTGATAGCAGGAGAAATAGAGTCTTTTTTTGGCGACTGTAGCGGTCTTCATCTTGGCATCCATCGCCACTCCCCATGCTGGTAAGAAAAGGGTCAACCCGGTGGCGCATCGACGTCTTGAGCGAGTGAGAGCCTTGATCCAAGAAAAACATACTTGCCCCATTAGCATGCATATATTACAGGAAGAAAACATCTTTAAGAGAGGAATTCTCCGAGGGTTAGGAAAGTGGAGATAGGGTAAAAATCCCAAAGGATATTTACAAAGGTCTTATGTATTCTTAAAAGTCTTGATTGTTTTTTACCGTCTTGCTTAGGAAAGACACATCTCTTTCAATAGCGTAGAACACATTATGAGAGATGTTGAAGGGGCGAGGCAAAAAAGACTGTTAACGCCCCTTGTATTTCCCTCTTTGAGTTGGCCTATCAAAAAGAAAAAACGAGTGAATGTGTTGCTTACCGACGTCCCTTCGTTTATTTCTCTGGAGTCAACGATGCCGCTTTTTTGGAAAAGCGAAATATACGAGATCACAAACGTAGATTGCTCGCGGCTAGGCTAAATATGAATTGAGACGAAAGCTTTAGAGATTGAAAGGAAACTGAAAAAGGATACTTTATCGAATATGCCAGGCCCGCGTCTTCCATCAGTCTAGAGAATACGGGTCTCTCAAGGGGTCGGGAACACTGTTAGCTGGATTCCAAATCAAAGAATCTAACCGCAATGCTTGTCTGGCCTCTCCAGCCAAATTGAGAAATTCACCCTTCATTCTATCTTTTTTTTATGTTATAAAAGGCGATTGTTGCCGCATGTAAGGCGTAAAGAAGGCAAGGAGTTCTTTCTTAAAGTCCCTAAATCCCTAAACTAAATAGGACGCTTATAATCGCGATCATGCCGCATCAGCTCTTTCAAAGGGAAATTTATCGGTGAATGCGGTGTGGGCCACTGCTCGACCCGTTCAGATAATTTCGAAGAAAGACTGTTGGCAGCAGGTAGAGAGATTTTTTTTTCCTCTTCAAAACACAATGAAACTTTTCTCCATTGTCATGCATCAAATGGCTGTCTCTTCTCTCTCAAAGCAGGCGAGCTTCAAGCTTGGAAATCACTCTTTTGGTCTAGTCGGTGGAACCGGTGAACCACGCGAGCTGGTTAGATGCATTCCTTTTAGAAGAGTGCTTGATAGAGACCTTAACGCTAGGGATAAGGCCTTTCTTTCATAACCAAATGAAAACGCTTTTCTTTTTATTGGTATGCCGCTCCGCGAGCAAGGAGCTCCAACGGTGGCAGCTGTGGAATCTGTTATTGGGTTAACTATTTTTGTCGTTTAGGCTCTCCAGTTAAGTCGGTTGTCTGCTTGAGATCTTTCTTTTGTTATTCTCCAGCAGCTCTAGGAGTTCCCGTTCTCGCTTTTCTTGATCTTCCAAGCGGCAGCTCAATCCTCACGGTAATGATCCCACTAAGGCTTTCCACTCTTTCTGTCGGACCAAACGAATCGGAACGTAAATCAGTGCACGAGCCTATGCAAATAGGTTTAAGCTCCGGATCAAGAGGCGCCATCCGCTTTATTATGTCAACTTTGACCTCGATCGAGCCACCAGGAGACTGGTAGTCGTACTAAATGGATTGGCTCTAGCTCCAAAGAACATATACATGGAGCTATGTCGACTTACGTACGTCTTGTTGACTAAATGATCATGTATACCACGCCTTCTTTTTTTCGGTATACCGCTCTGCTCGCAGAGCGAATTAACATAAATCTTTTTGAATATCATGAATATCCTTCAGCCCAAATGAGGTAGTGCCTAATGTCACCGGGAGCGAGTTGGTAGGGGGGCCTGAGATCTTGAGAATGGATCAAGGGCTTTAGGCATCTTTTGAGCATGTTCAGCTTCCAAAATTCCTGGAGTCGCCAAAAGAAAGGGGGCCTTGAGTACTCAAATACGTACAAGGAAAGGACAATTATTCAGGTGTTCGTCCCAACCCCTTCGCAGGGGTACCTTCCCTTTTAATTGAGAGAAGGACTCAGAATTGACTCCCCTCGATTCGAGATCCGAAAGAAGGGTATGGAGTTTATCCAAGGAATGCTCTCCCGTGGCGGTACGCCTTCCACACCCACAGCATAGATGAGCTGCTCCAACATCCGCACTACAACCAAAAACTCTAGATTAGGGAAATAAGAGCTTCTTGCATATGCGTATGAAAGGACCCCATGCGGTGTGAGAAAGACTTGACTTCGGGCTTGAGGAATAGTTTCACAAAAATGGAGACGAATCGGGATAACGTCCGATCTTGTTTGTGGATTGAGTAGAAAGAAGCAGTGGCTACCATTGCTGAAGTCCAGCATCAGGAACAGCCTCAAATTGGTGGCCCAGCCCAAGAAGCTGGTAACGATCCAAAGGAAAATCTCTTGGCTCAGCACAACTGAAACTTTTAGAGTCGAGTTTACGCTCTTTCCTACTCTTTCGATAAGCTTTTCATAGCCGTAGTCGTACTCAAGTACCCTTGCAGGGGAGGGGCAACAAAGGCTGAAACTTTTCCTGCCAAGCGCGAAGGAAAGGGCCTTCGCCACTTCATATTAAAGGAGTGAGGCTCTGTATGAGGCTCGTACTGCAGAGCAAGCGGAAGAAAACGTAAGGTCGCGCGTTAGCTTTGGTCGTAGTCAGTTTAACCCCATAAACCCAGTCCATTTGCAGCCATATTGATCAAAATGACTTAGGAACCGAACTGTTTCACGACGTTCTAAACCCAACTCACGTACCACTTGAATCGGCGAACAACTGCTTCTCATGAGATTGGGTGAGGGAATCAGAAAGGGTCTCAAAAACTGGGCGGGCGGGCTTTTGGGCACACGAAAAAATGGCTTATGTGACTGAAAAAAACGTACCTACCACATTTTCGGATTCCTATCTGAAGACCTATCCCCGATGAAAGTCAGGATGTAACCTGCTTTCATTCAAAACCAACTCACTCTAAGGAAAGGAGAGCTTTGCTTCGTTCACACTCGATTTCGAGCGAGAAGTTCCCCAGTCTGCAAGGACGGGCATTTCCGCCAATCACTTCAACAGTGCCAAAATGCCCTATTCCTTGAGTCACTGGAACCGCTGACCCCACTTACAAGAACCCCCGTACCATCTTATCCGCTTTTCCCTGGAACTATCAATATACCGAATAGCTGATGGGGAACTATACTTTTCGTAACTATACTAATAAGATGGGCCACTTGACTGTAAGGAAAGGGGAAAGGTCTTTTTTTTTATAGAGAAAGAGTAAGGGGGGTTTTCTGGGGCTTTGAAGCAGGGTCACTCGCTTGTTCAGTACTGCTAACTATTATAGAAGGATGCCGCCCCCTCGGGACTACCAGTAGTTTCGGATGTTGAATCTCGGATCGAGCACCAGGATTTCGTATCCGGTCAAAACCTTGGCTAATTGATCGAAGTGGGTAGCTCCAGTAGTTTCCGACCCTCCAGGTCTCCACCTACTTGTGGAATAGGGGGGGTTCCTTGATATTAAGGTGTCAGGGCGGTCGAAGAAGGCCCACGCTATCCTTACCTTTCAACTAGCCCCCTCGATTCAGTTTCTGCAGCAGTATATAATCTCGGACCCGATGGATGCCTACAGAAAAATGGGTTTTCCAGCAGTGATGGCAAGAATCCGCGAAATAATGTTAAAAACTTTTTCAAAAGTCTTCAAAGAGTTAAAAGAATCGCATAGTATAGTGATAGTGCCCGGTCCGTAGCTGCGGAGTCCGTCTTCCCTTGAAAATGCCCTTACGAGGTAGTGATGAGTTTCACGCGCTCTAAGCCCGGCTCGCGCGCGGTTAGGAAGATTGGCGTCCCGGTCAAATCGTTAACGACAGATCCCTGCAGATCATTTCTATTTTGATCATTTCTTAGATTCTGTTGAATTGTATCGAATCCATTTTCTATTTTAAAGCGAACACTTATAAAACTAGAAAACTTTTTCTTTTTACTTTAATTTAAGTTTAATTCATTAGATTCAGTAATATTCCGTCGATGCCATAGGACGTTCTCATATTCTTTTGTACATAATTCTTGATGCAATCTTTTTTTTTTTTATCTTGTTTGATATCCAGTAGGAATAAAAAAAAAAGTCCAGGTTGGTTGGTGAGCCTAGTGATAGGAGACTATCTAGCTTGGTTCGAAGAGCATCGGCTAACTCCGTGCCAGCAGCCGCGGTAAGACAAGGGGGCAAGTGTTTCGGAACCGGAAAAAAGAAGCGGTTTTTCGCATAGCTTGCTCATATTGCAGGTCCCACTTGTATATCGAAAAAAAAAAAGAGTGGAAGCGGGCTAGACCCCGAAAATGCCCGGTACTTTAGCGTTGGGGACTGTGGTAGGTGGTCTCGTGGAGCTTTCAAAGGTAGTTTACTTACTTTAGAGCTGCCTGGACCGCTAACCACTTCTTGCTAACAAAGGGCAATCGAAAGGCAGGGCGGCACAGCCCCCAACCAAGGGAGTGGTTACGTCCAGTATGTCCCCCCTTATTCCCGACATGCTATGGTACCTCGGAGTGGGTAGGAGCGGGTCGAGTCCGTATCACCGCGGAGTACGGCAGACAAACTACTTTGTTATTCTAGGACTGGAAGATCCTCTATCTATTAGCATACCCGTACCGGCAGTTAGACTAGCCCAGAACCACTTTCCTATAGTCTGTTTTCTTCATCGAAGAGAAGCAAGGGATTCCCGGGGCCCGAATGAGAGCAGAGGCAGCAGGGCAGGTATTCTCAAATTTCCCTTTAGCCACTCGCGAATGGGCATAAAAAAGGAACTCCCACTAAAACCTCGAATGAGAACTTCCCTTAAGGAAGGAATGAATCTAGGGAAGAAGTCGCAAGGATAGTTCCATTTCTCCGCTAGCCCTCAACGAACTATCGTAGTTTTTTGATGGTTTTTCCCATGGCACACCAGAATAAGAAGGGCTGCTAAGCCAGATAGAAATCCTTGGAACACCAAGACAGTAGCAAGTGCGGCTACTGGAACACTGTTTGCTGGCTGGGAGCTGTATGAGCGGTAACGTCCACGTACGGCTCCGTGAGAAGGGCGGTGGACAGAAATGGCGTAATTCACTTCTGACCCCCTGTTCGATAGCCCGACCTTAGTGGACCGAGAAAGAAAGGCTCCGCGTTCGAACATTGGTTGATCTTAGCTTAACGTGCTAGCCGCTGCTTCATTTCGTATGAGAAAAAAACTCATCATAACCGTGAAAGTCACTCTAAAAGGGCTATGATGAGCCCTTTTTGTGACTCGACTCAAGCTCTTCCCTCGTTCCTTTTATTGAGCATAATGATGCGAATCGGGCTTGTTGTATTTAGTATACAGCGTCAAGCTGTCTTGGAAGTGAGGGTCTTGCAATCATTCCAATCCCTCTACTCTAGTATTAGCAGTTTCCTGAATCCATTCTGCTATCATTCTTTTTCTATTGATAGGGATCCCCATTCATTCCTAGATTCCCGTCACTACGGACTTATTGTCCCTACCTAACTACATGGTAGTGGTGGCGGCCCCAATCGCAAGGCTAGATCCAGATCCCCCATAGCCTGTTCAGCATGAGGAATGGCTGGCGGAGCATCAGGATTTCCTTGATCCATTCTCAAGATCTCAGGCCCCCCTACCAACTCGCTCTCGGTATCATTAGGCAATAGGAAAGGGGCCGGGTTGACTGATGAGTGCCCTTTTAGCCTTTATTTAAAAGGCTCTCATGTGGTATCTGACCTATCCGAGTTAGCCCTCCCAAGCGGACAAAGAGATGGATCATCTGATCTTGAAATAGGTTATCCTGTATTATTCCCATTGACTGTGACCAAACTGCGTTCCGAGTGTCTTTGTAGAGAAGAGAGAAATCTTCCCCTAAGACGTCTGGCTGCTCTTGCTGAAATCATTACTCTTAATTCTCCCGTCCCGCGAGGGTGAGCTAACCCCAAAAACCCGTCCTCAGTTCGGATTGCAGGCTGCAACTCGCCTGCGTGAAGCCGTTAAATAGCGCCGTTTAGTGGCGTGCAGGGAGTAGTCGTCTTGTTGCTGGTAGGTGCGACTATGTGAGAAGAGGGACCTACTTTCAATGCTAGTTTTGAGTCATTTAGTCTTAGTCCTACTTTTATCTCTACGACTTCTGTTACATCGTCCCAAGTTTGACTTAGCCCAAGCAATGCCCAAAGACTCCCATTTCTCTTATTATTAGTAAGATAGGTTGTCTTGGTTCCGTAACATGGTTCAAACCTGGCAAATGTTCGTTGTTCAATATCTCGGCTGCTCAAGAAGTTTGACTAGTTGCTCCTCTGACCCGGAGTGGATTCTAGGGGAAGGCATCAACAAAACTGCCCTTCCATATAGATCGTCGTGGCATGAACGAATTTCTTCGCTTCGATTCCTCCCCTAAAGCTAGCTATCTGGCACATTAGGGAGGAGGTCTCATCTGAGGAAGGCGGATGATATGATAGCCCTATTTTATTCAAAGGGAAAAACGACGGTTTCATTCTATTGTTGCTTGTGATTCGAAGAGTAGATCTGTGCTCAGCTGGATTCGTTGGACCAAGGAAAGTCTCAGTGCGTATGGGCCAAAGGATGTTGCGTTTTGACTTTGTCTCTTTTTTCCCTCTAAAGCCCCTCGCTCCACTCATTTTGGAACTTCTAATCAGACCTGGGTACGTTGCTTTACGTGATGTATCAGTCTGATACATTATTTTACGCGATATATCGGGACATATGTGATGTATGTTGAGTGATGTATTCGAAATCGAGACACGATGTATTAGGGATGTATTCGAAACCAGGACACAGTGTATCGTGATGTTTTCGAATGTATCTGGATTCCACCAAATTTAAGGGATTTTGTAATTTGAAAAAGAGTAGGGATAAGATGTAATTAACTATTAACACTATGAAATTTGTGTAAAATCTACAAAAGTTATTAACGATCTTGAGTAGAGAGTTATAAGATATTAGGAATATATTTTCTCCCGTGGTGCATCACTATTATTATCATTTTTCAAAAGTCACCACCTTTTAAATAGTAAAAAATAAAATCTAGAGAGTTTTTCTTAAAAATAATAATATCTAAAAGATGTTTTTTTTTAAAAATATACCGAACATTATTGAACCCACATCGATATTATAGAAAAATCGATATGATGAGACGATCTCACAAAGTCTAATTTTTATCATACAAAATAAAATAACCAAAATTAATATGATATAAATTTTTGAAAAATAACTGATTAAACTGTACTATAGACACCCCAACTAGGATTGTCATTGTCTTAAAACATCAACAAATTTGCGGAGTTAATATCTCAGATGGTCACTCAACTTTAAATAATTCACTTAGAAAATCACTCAACTTTGAGTTGTTCACTTAGAAAGTCACTCAACTTTGTTTTATAACTCAAAAGTCACTCAACTATTAGTGTTTCACTTACAAAGTCACTCAACTATTTTATTTCACTTAGAAAGTCACTCAATCAATTTAAATAATTTTTCATTAAATTTTGTAAAAGTACAAAAATAATTGAACTATTTTAAAAAAAAATGCTTATTTAAATTATTTTATTGAATTTTGTTGAAATATAGTTTTTGTTTTTACCTTTTCTTTAAAAAACCAGTAGAAAATTGCTACTGTCCGTTTTTTTTCTTACTTCTTATCAATTCCAACCTTTCTTTCTGCTATGTTTTTTAACAATTTAATTCTAGTTTTACAATTACTAGAACGGAAATGTTTTTTTTTTGGGGGGGAGAGGGGTCAATTGCTACTGTACGTTTTTTCAGGAAAATTATAATTAAATAATTGGAGCGGATCAATAAAATAATTAAAATAGATATTTTATTATTTCTTTAAAAATAGTTTAAAATAAAATTTAATGAAAAAATTATTTAAATTGATTGAGTGACTTTCTAAGTGAAATATAAATAGGAGTGACTTTCTAAGTGAAACATCAATAGTTGAATGACTTTTGAGTTATTAAACAAAGTTAAGTGACTTTCTAAGTAAATAACTCAAAGTTGAGTGACTTTCTAAGTGAACTATTCAAAGTTGAGTGACCATCTGAGAATTAACTCCAAATTTGCGTGATGGACTTAATTTCCATTTAGGGAAACACATGTTTCATGAATTATTTGCGTGATCGGCTTAATTTCCATTTACGGAATCATGGAAAATTCACGATAAAGTTCATTTAAAAGGAAAATATTTTTTCTCTAAAGCATGTTCCACAATGTTAAGGACTTGATTATTTGACTTTAATCTCAAGTCGCATATGTAATTCATAGAATTTTTATCCATATATTGCTAAAATTGTCAACATTTTATTTTGGATGAATCATCGGTTCCTTCGTAGATGTTAACATTTGTAGTTTGTACGATAAGAAGTTGATGAAAGTCAACATTTTTATGTTAAGAAATTGTCAGTTTGTTCCTACAATGGGTATATAACATGTTTATGATATTTTTCATGGTCCTATATATAAACCCACTTGTTTCTTCTCTATATTTCTTAAATTAAATAAACTGCAGAAGGTTGACTATCATGAATAGTTTCTGAAATTTGAAATTTTATTAAATTTTCAGTACGCTTAAATTGTGAAATTTTGAATTGAGTAAATTATTTTTGAAGTTCCACTTCCCAAAGTTTTAAACTCAAGCAGTACTATTTATGTGACGTAATTTAATTGGATAATAAATATGAAGTTTAAGAAATAAGGGATGATTTTGCAATGTTCCAAATCTATCTCCTCAAGAAGGATTCAATTCTATGGATATTTTGCCAAATAAATGAAACTCAACGTAAATAAAATATTGATAACATTATTTACTTTTACAATGCGTCATTTTCTTTTGGTACTAACAAAAAATAATATAATATCATGTAAAAATTATGAGAAGAATATTTAATTACTATCAACACCATAAAAATTGGTGGCCAAATTTTGATGGATAACTCAAACCAATTGCATCAATGACTTAACTCTTTAGAACGCACTTTTGAATTGATGATTACCAGAATTTTTTATCGTTGGAAAAATCATCTCCACCTCCTCTCCATTATGTTTTCTCCAAAATTTTGTCAAGAGCACATCTAAATGACAGTAAATTTTGTCTTTGAAATACTATGTGTTGAGAAATGAAAACAAAAAAAGAAGTTAAGATTATCAATGTGAACAAAAACCTAAAAATAAAGAACAAGAAATAAAAAATAATTTTTAGAGATTATCAAAATTACAAATATAAAATATCAAAATTATCACAAGGTTAAAAGGAGAAAGTGTGGCTACATATGTATTTTGAAGGGGAAAGAGAAAGAAGTATGTTTTTAAGAATATTCTTTTATCTTCTTCTTTTTTTTTCCGTGAAATAAAAGAAAATGTTCTTTTACCGGCAAATGTTTTGAAGGTTATTATTTGTCACGTTAAATAAAAATCTTGTTAGATTCATATTCTATAATTTTAAATGTGTTGTATTCCATCAAAAAGGTGGAACACGAGGGGACCGAACCTTAGCACCAAAATACATCACGTCAATCTCTCCTATAAAAGGCTAAAAACAGAAAATTAAACTCTCCCTGTCTAGCTGGAAAATATACAAATTAATGGATTTTAAAATTTGTAGAAAATATTTTATGTTTACTAAATTTGAAAAGTAGTTTATTTAAAATTGGTTATGATACATATTAATATAGTAATATAATTTTGACCTTTAAAATTTGAATAATTAAGACGCATGTCTTTTATCTAGACGTATACCTATGGAATGGAGCTAGAGAAAATATAATAGAGGGGATCGGAGCAAATTCCAAATTTTAAAAAGGGTAAAATTCTTCATCACTATAAATAACCATTATGATCCCAAACACAATATCCCATTATTACTAAACCTTTCAACATTTCTTTTATCTAAAACCTCAATATTCCTCTCAAACTTAACTAAACAATATTACCCCATGGCTCCTGCTCTTCAACAACCAACTCCATCAGAAACAATAACCATCGATGCATCATCGGAATCCAACAATGTTACCATCACTGGAAAGATATACACACGAGTCCGTCTGGCTACGAAATCTGATCTATCTCATATATACCAATTGTTTTACCAAATCCATGAATATCATAACTATACTCATTTATACAAAGCTACTGAGTCCTCCTTAGCTAACTTGCTCTTTAAAGAAAATCCTCTTCCACTTTTCTACGGGCCATCCATACTTATACTTGAAGTCTCACCCACCCTTTTTAACGAACCCAAAAATACCACAAATGAAGGGTTCAAGCCTGTCCTTAATACCTTCGACCTTAAATTTCCTGTGGTGGAAGGACAAGTTGAGGAGTTCCGATCAAAATATGATGATAAGAGTGATGTTTACATCGCGGGATATGTTTTCTTTTACGCAAATTATTCATGCTTCAATGACAAGCCTGGATTATATTTGGAGAGTCTTTACTTAAGAGAAAGTTATAGAAAGTTGGGTATGGGGAAATTATTGTTTGGAACAGTTTCATCCATTGCTGCCAACAATGGGTTCGTTTCGTTAGAGGAAATAGTAGCAGTTTGGAATAA
>JAJOOR010004508.1:0-37381 GCA_036250505.1 Solanum acaule
GGACCTATTACCCCCCCCCCCCACCCGAACTTATTTTATAAATAATTTTCTACCCCTTTTCGGCCTACGTGGCACTATCTTCTGGGCCCAGCGCGTGTTGACAATTTTTTCAAGCTATTTGGTTGAAAGTGCCACGTAAGCCGAAAAGAGGTAGAAAATTATTTATAAAATAAGTTCGGGGGTAATAGGACCTTAGTATAGTATAAGAGTGTCTCTGGGATTTCGAGCATAGGTTGGGGGGTACTTATGCATTTTCCCATAAATAAATCTCGTCTAGAGCGTTTTTGTTTTCATAAATAAATTATAATTAAATTTTGATGGATATATATATATATATATTTCAGTTTGATTTGGTTATTTCTCCTTCTTCTTCATTGGTTGTCCTTTTTTAAAAAAAAATTGACGTACCGTAAACGTGAATCATTTCGCGCGAATTATATATCGAAAGGCCCAAAACATAGAGAGGATTTCATATAAAAAATTGAGATTGTTTAAAGGAGATTTTGAGATGGTGGGGATTGAATAGTCAATGTATACTTCATGTATAGTTAGTGTAAATTTCATGTACAATTAAATTATATTTAGCTTTTTGAATGAACCAATAATGTATAATCAATATATAGCTCATGTATATGTAAGTTATATGCAACTTTTTAAGTGTATCATAATGTATAATCAGTTATATATATTATTAATATAATAATTTATAGAAAGTCCATGCATGGAACTTATAAGTTAATTTAATCCAATTTGGAATAGGATTTAACTCTTAACGTGCAGCACTTATAAAGTCCTTAAAGAATTTCAGTTTTCCTTAATTAGAATTTTTTTTCGAAAAAGTAATTTTTCACTTACAATTAATTTGGATTCCGGATTTTTTTATGGAAAATTCCATTAAGTTTTTTACCAAAATAAATCATCACCTTAATCAAATAGGGTGAAAAAACAAAACCTTGATTAAATAGGATTAAAATATAAAACCTTAATTAAATAGGAAAAGGTTTATACGTGATGCTTATATAATGAGCACCAAAACGTTCTAAACTGAGAAAAATATTATTGACAAGAAAATTGTTTTCATGTTTCGTTTATTGTGAGTAGAGATTTTTAGAGAAAAAATTCAGCATAATATTCCTAATCCAATTTGTTCGTGAATTTCGTTGATCAAGGAGTTGATAGTAAAAATCGTATACACATATATATGTATACGATCTATCGAAATATTTTGAATTACAACTCTCGTCAGCAGGTTTGTCTTGGAACCTATATTTTATATGTATAAAATAAATTTTAAACACAAGTAGATTTGTTGAAAATTGTTTTTTATATTTCGATGCATGTTATGAACGTACACCCTAAAATCCTATATAAGTCACAACATTTATGGCAACTTTGTTATTGCTCTTCTACTGTCTTATTTCTGGTGTTGTCTCCAGATTCTTCCATCCGTACCAAAAATGACGGAAGCGCCATGCAGAAGAACTTGTGATATAATTAGCAACCTCCCTGACGATGTAACTGATGTCATTCTAATGTGTTTGCCTCTACAAGATGCTATAAGGACGAGTATTTTGTCAAGGAAATGGCGGTATAGATGGGCAAAAGTTCCAAAACTAACGCTTGATCACACACTATGGGAATATATATCAACCCGTAAAGTTAGAGCTAGGCTTAATAGTAGGATTCTGTATCATTTGTTTTCACTTCGCCAAGGACCAATTAATGAGTGTAGAATTTCCAATATTCCAGAACCAATAAACTTCCGCGAGATTGACAAATTGATATTTTTTGTGTCAAGGAATGAGCTTGAGCAACTCGTGCTTGAACTTCCAAAGGGAGAAAAGTACAAATTGCCTTCCTCAGTTTTCACATGTTCGAAGATGAGGCATTTAACACTTCACTATTGTGTTGTCAATCCTCCACCTACCTTTCAAGCATTTAGTAAGCTTATTCGCTTGCAATTGTTTAACGTTGCTATTTCTGACAAATCTCTTGAGAATTTAATCTCTCGTTGCCCAATGCTTGAGGACATGGAGCTGGATATCGCAGACCCTTTGAACTATATTGAAATTAATGCTCCTAAACTAAGATCCTTGAACTTTGGTAGCAAATTAAATTCTATATGCTTCAAGAATACCCCTCTTCTTACAGATGTGTCAATAATTGTGGCGAATGATGTAAATCATGATTCTGTAAATAGAGGAACATGTAATCTTGTCGAATTTTTTGGTTCCTTGCCTGCTTTGAAGAATCTTTGCTTGGGTCATTCTATTATCAAGGTGAGTTTTCATGCCTGGAATTAATACTTTTCATGTTCATTCAAATTAAATGTCTTTGTGCCCTGACTTCATATTGTTTGCCTTGGAAGACACTGATTACAGGAATAATAGATAGAATCCCGGTGAAGCTTCCCATGTCTCTTGTCAATCTTAGACAGATTTACCTATTCGATATTTGTGTTAGTGATCTAGATGAAATCCGATGTCTTCTGTGCTTGATAAAAAGCTCTCCATATTTGGAAGAAATAATTGTCATTATTAATCAGGTAATTAACAACTTCTTATCTCCTTTTCCTTTTTAGTTAAATGTTCTAGTTTATGTTCGTTTTCTCATTTTGTAATCTTTCCTCAGGCAATTAATAAAGAAGGAGGAGATGATCTTCCTGCTATTAAACTTTTGGAAGCTCAATATGATTCAGGCATAAAGTTGAATCGACTTACCAAAGTTAGATTGATAGATGTAAAGGGAACAAAGGTAGAGATGGAATTTATCAAGCTTATGTTGGCCACGTCTCCGATGTTGGAAAAAATGATGATATCTCCTTACTATATAGAGCCTGAATCTCCTCAAACATTAGTTGAGATACTGAAAGAGGTCAACAAATTTCAGAGGGCGTCATCTCAAGCAAGAGTCTTTTTTTGAAACTGGTAACTTGTAAAAGAAAAAATTGATTAGAAAATGAACAAAAGTCATTTTTAGAGGTGGAGAATTTTAATAGAAGCTACACATTGACTATGTAACATATATTATGATAAAGATATGGTAAAACATTCCCAATTTGTCTTCTTTTGCTTCTTTTTTGTAAAATATATAGTTTACATGAATATTAGGTAATTTATACTAAGCAGATATGATCTAGTTTATGTTAAGAAAAGAAAGAACAAAACATGCATAATAAGACATACAATAGTGAAAAATATTTTTTTCCGTACTGAACACATCAAGAATTAGGGTGTTCATGGTTCATTTTAAATTGGTTTTTATCAAAAATATGATCAAACCAATTAAATTAGTTTTTGTTTTGAAACAAGAATCAAATTAAGCCAATTAAGTCAGTTTTCTAGGTTTTTTTTTTATAAATAATATTGATTGACTTATTAAATAATGATGTGATTTCTTGTGGAAAAAATTGTTTGTGGAGTGATCTTATTTCAATAACTCGGAGAATCAAAAACGACTTTACACCAAATAAAAGAATTCATAGATCAAAGTGGAAAAATCTATGTTGATCAAGAAAACTTTATTTATTTCCTTTCATCACTAAATATCATAACCAAATGGAGCCATCAAACTAGTATAATGAATCGATCTCAAAATACGCCTCTACTTACTAGATGTTGCACTTGAGTAATTGAGTTAGCAGTTTCTCGTCACTGATAATAAAAAGGGATAAGGCATAAGTACTCTCCTAAACTATGACCAAAATTGCAGCGACACACCTAAACTTAACTAGGGTCTTATTATCCCCTCAAACATAGGGATGAAGGCTCACCCGTCAGTTAGGACTAAGACCTTTAGTAGCAATCTCTCAGTCCCAGAACTATATGATACTATAGGCTTTCAGGTCAGCCGTCAGACCAGAGCTGACACCTTAGTCCTTTATGGACATCAACTTAGTGAATCTACGTTAGACAATGTTCGTGCAAGGTCCAGAGCGCCCTCTCATGATTGGGGTGCATGTTGGACTCTGTTAATTAGCTAGCTTAGACAGAGTATGTCAGTTAGTAGTATCTCTCATAGTCCAGTCTCAGATATTTCATGACCTTGTATTTCAGTTTACTTAGTACAATGTTGATTAGTTACATGCTTATTATTTAGTCATTGCATCAACTCATTTATTTTTAGTTCTATATATTACGTTCAACATCTCAGATTAATCATATTCAGCTTATGTTATTAGATTATTGTCTATATCTCACATACTAAGTACATTCAAAGTATTGACTGCATACTCTTTGTGTTATACTACCTCTGTCCCTAATTACTTGTCCACTTTTTCTTTTTTAGTTGTCTCTAATTACTTGTCCATTTTGACAAATCAAGAAAGGACAATTTTTTTAATCTATTATACCCTCAATTAATTACTTTGAAAAAGGTTAAACTTTTTGAAAACACTTCAAATCAAAAATGAGTTGACAAATGACTGAAAGTCAACTAATCGATCTCTTGGAAATTAGAGACAATTGTTAGAAGAACTCTGGTATGTTTTAATCTGGATAACTTTAACATATCGACATAGTCACTTCTTATGAAGTTTCAAATGTTACGCAAAAGATAAACTACATAAAAAAATATATTTGTTTCACAAATACTTTAAGCCTTGTTTTTAAAGGTTCAACAAGTCGAGCACTCCAACAAACTTCGAAATAGGGGGCATTTGTATATAGTGAAGTTTTATTGATAAATACATATTAAATTTTATATTAAATCTTAAATTCATGACATGCTAACCAAGTTAAATTATTGGTAATAAAGTTGGATTAATAATTAAATTAAATTAAATGACTTAAATAAAGTCCAACTTACATTTGAGCCGGTCTGTAAGCTGATAAAACGAGCTCAATTCATGTTAGTCAAGCCCAAGGTCCTCTAAAGTTATTTGGAGCCCAAAATACCCCGAAACCCTAGCTCACGCCTATATAAGGGCTCTTCGTAAGACAAGAAGGACACACAGAAAGACAAAGATTCTCTGCTCTTCAGTGGAGGCAAGTCTTCATCTCCAAGTGGTGAGCGGACTGTAACCTTGGTTGTCGCTAGAATGAATCATTTCAAATAATTCAAAGGCATATCTAACATTTTATCCTAAAATGATCCATTTGAAATAACTCACATGTATATTTAACATTTTTCCTAAAATGAATCATTGAAATACTTCAATGTTATATTTAACACTTCCTAAAGCAAATGAGCAGAACATGATTTTCCCATTCAGATCTGTAACAAAGTCTTTCAGACCCTTTTAAAGACATTTTTCTTTTCAAAAAAAAATTGTGCTCCATTTTTTTTCTTCAAAAGAAAAAATTCAATTCTCTCTTATTTTCCAATTTTATTAATTATCCAAATTATTTTCCTAAAAGTTTTAATTTTTGTTATTACAACTTGTTTATCAAAAATTGATAAAATTTATAGTAAAATTTTTATTTGACTGAAGTGCAAAACAACTTCATAAATATGTGTTTTTGTGATAAAAGAAAAAGAAGATGGCTACATTGTTTTCTAGCAATTACTTTTATTATTATAATTTTTATATATAGTCCATGTACTTCCATATTATTTTTATCAAATTTAAAATATTAATTTATAATTTAAATATCTTAACGTTTATCAAAGACTGACGTTTTTCTAATATTTTATTAATGTAATAGTTAACTACTATTTTACTTGAATTATAATATTTATTGTATTTCCAGATTAATAAAAATTATATATTCAGATGTTTAATAACAAATGGTCGTAATCATTCAATGTTCAGATTTAGTATCTGAATTCAAATTCAGACGTCTTAATTTTAATGAAAACAAATGAGGCTTGAGTTCTTGTTTGGTATTTTGAAGATTGATTGTGCCTTTTGAGGACTAAGGCATCACATTTGAGAAATGATTTGACATAAATAATTTTTAGTGATAGAATTGTATTTAGAAATTTTTAGTTATTCTATATTTGTATATCATTATAAGTGTTAGTTTTCTTAAATGATATTATTGCTCATGTTTTTACAACATGGTTTATTTCTTGTGTGTATCCAGATTCCTATATCTATGCCTAAAATGACAGAAGAAGTGTCAAGAAGAACTTGTGATCGAATCAGCAATCTTCCTATCAATGCAATTGATGCTATTCTTACGCGTTTGCCTCTGCGAGATGCTGTTGGGACAAGTATTTTGTCGAGAAAATGGAGGTATGATTGGGCCAAAGTTCCAAAACTTACTCTTGATAAATCACTCTGGAAAGATCTATCAACCCGTGGAGTTAGAGTTAAGCTTGGTAGGATTCTCCTTCATCTATTTTCACTTAGGCAAGGACCAATTAGTGAGAGTAGAATCTCCATTCCAAAATCAAAATACTTCCCTGAGGTTGACAACTTGATCTTTTTCCTGTCAAGGAATGAGATCGAGTATCTCGTTCTTGAACTTCCTAAGGGGGAGAAGTACAAATTGCCCTCTTCTATTTTCACAAGTTCAAAGATGAGACAGTTGACACTTCACTATTGTGTAATCAATCTTCCAACTACCTTTCAAGTATTTGGTAAACTTCTTCGCTTACAATTGTTTAATGTTTCTATTTCTGAAAAACATCTTGAGAAATTAATATCTCATTGCCCACTACTTGAGGACATGGAGCTGGATATCTCAAACCCTTTGAACTATATTCAAGTTAATGCTCCTAACCTAAAATTCTTGAACTTTGGAAGCAAAATAATTTCTATATGTTTCAAGAATACCCCACTTCTTGCTGATGTGTCAATTATGGCGGATAATGTGAATCATGGTCTTGTGGAATTATTCTAAAAAAAACATTGTGTATATAATTTAGATAAATATTATGAAAAGTGTGGGTAAGGATGCATGTATGGGGTGGTGGGGATAAGATGGGTTGTGTTGGAGGGTGGGAAAGACACCATCAATATGGAATGTCACTTGTGGAACTAATTTTCCTTACCTCAACAAGTGAAGTCGTTTTCCTCATTTTATCATTTTAAAGGAACTTACTTTCCTTTGAAAAACAGAATATGAAAAAATTAAAAATGTTTTCCACCCTACTGAATCATATTTTATTAACAGTATTTGTATGGTCAATTTGATTAGGTTTTTACAATTTTGGTTTTACCTAAACTAAGATTCTTGAATTTTGGAAGGAAAATATTTTCTATATATTTCAATATATATAGGTTGTACATCATAACCCCCGTATGATAGCGAAGAGAAACTCTTAGAATTTGAAGAAACTTATGTGACACGAAAAATAACAACAATGTTTCCACGTGAAGGAATAGTCTTACATACCTTAGTCTCTTTCAAAACATAAATAAAGATCCTAACTTTGATAAAGAACATTCAACAATTATAGTTTGAGTCTTTGAGAAGGATTGCTTCGAAGACCTTATTATCATAGAGTAGAATCGTGTTAAGAATTTGCATATAGGTATTAGAACCACTAGGAAATTCTTAGAATTATGTGGGAGCTACGAATCCTAATAATAAATAAGAGCATATCTAAAGCTACAAAGATAATTATTAAATAGTTAGTATAATATAAAACATTTCCCTATAGTAGTTATTAATACGATCAAGAGAAACTTTGTTATAATCATTTTTGTACATTTATTGTGAATACATAGAGTTAAAAATAATACAATAAAAAATTGAAAGATTTCATTGAAATTATATTGTTCATTTAGAAATTTTCACTCACTTTATATATTAATTAATCTAATCCTAAATCAAGTTTTTATTAATCTTTATCCGTGTTATTTCATTTGAAAATAGGCATTGCATCACGTATCCATACTTACTTTCTCGACTAATCTCGTTCAATGTTGGATAAGCCCACAAATGGGGTAATTAAGCATAAGAGATTTTCCATTTTCAAAAGCCAGAGAGGTGCTACATACGCTAAACGCAATTACAAAGTGAATAATGATTAAAAAAAATGTTCATATTTGATGTTTACATCAATTCATTCCACGCTATCAAGATTTAAGCAATAAATTAAAGTGAAAAGTACATATTAATTAACTATGATTTGATGATAACGATATATATGATGACACGTGTCATGTATTTCTAGCGAATGGAACAAAAAATAATTAATAATTTAGAAAAGAAAAAAAAAGGGTTAGTTTTGAAAATTATTTTCCAGGTCCTTGTAGTTTCATAAAATACATTTGAGTGCAATATACTTTGCCGTCATATTTCAGATTTCCTAAGTTGTCACCCATTTGCAGACACTCCCGCATGTATTTGCCTATCATTTTCATTTCTCCGATCACAGTTTAGTTGGCCGGAAATTCAAAATCCTTCAAATTCAATCTCAGGTTTCGCCTTGTTGTAAATATAACTGTTAATTTATTTTATACTCTGTTACTGTATCATCTTTTGTTAAAGATTATATTTTTATCATCTGGATGTGATTAAATGAGCTATATTTGAGACTGGTTTTATCTAAAATGTTGATGGATTAAAGTTAATTATCTGTTGATTTATTTATAGCGCATATGGTGTTGATGTTAAGAGGATTGATCGGAAAAATTGTAAAATTTAGGGATTTTGGGTTTTGCAAACAATGTTTCCCTGTGTGGTTGATTCTAAGAACTGTTAATTGCTTACTACTCTCTTAACGTATGATTTTTTTTTTATAAAGATTACATTTTTATGCTTTGAGTGGCAATTAAATTTGCTATATTTGAAATGGGTTTTGTTTAAAATGCTGATTGGGGTTAAAGTTATATGTTGATTTATAGGCCAAGTGGGCGTAGAGGTTAAAAGGGTTGATCGGAAAAATTATGGAATTTTAGGGATTCTGGGTTTTGCAAACACTGTTTCCCGGTGTGGTTAATCCCAATTTCTACATTTTCTTGGAAACCCAAATAATTTTTTTTTCTGTTGGAGACAGGTGAAATGCATCGAGTTTTTTTTTTTTTTTTTTTTGAAACTGATGAAATGTATAGAGTTTTTCCTTTGATTTACCTCTAGGTAACGGCCTAATGGGTTTGAGGCGCGGAAACAATCTCTTTGTTTAAATGCATATGTCAACCCTTCCCCCAACCCTGCTCTGGTCAGATTAGCACTTCGTGCACAAAGAAGCCCTTTTGCTGTGGACCGGGTTGTGGAAATATTAGGAGTATTTATATGCATTAGAAGGAAGAGTTGTTGTGTATCTTCCTATTTTTTTTTTCTTATCTGTTAGTAGTTCATATAGCTTGTGTGGGAGATTAATATATCTCCTCTCCTTGTAATAGAGTTAGTTACATATTTTCGGAGCAATCAACTTCTCGTTCTTCTCTCTAATGACTTCTCTCTTACTAACATCACCACTTTGCATGTCTATGAATTCGACTATGATCTAGTCACTTAGACTGAATTTAACTATGATGTAAGTCATTTATAAGGTCTTAAGGTCCGATAATGGGATGGAGTTTTAACTCAAAATGTTCTAAATCATTGATGTCATATGGAATTAAACATCAAAGTTGTTGAACTTATACCCCTCAACAAAAAGGAGCAGTTGAGAGGAGACATAAATATACTTGAAGTATCTAGAGCATTGAAATTTCAAAGTTCTCTGCCAAATAGATTTCTGGGAGACTGAGAACAACAGCGTATCTGGTAAATAGGTGGCCAACAACAGTCCTGTAGGGTAGACACCTTATGAACTAATGTTTAAGAAGATACCACAACTGAGACATTTAAGGGTGTTTGGATGCTTGTGCTTTGGCAGCAACTTATTTGGAGGAGTAAACTAGGAGGACAAGTTCCTTTATGGGATATTCTTAAACTCAAAAGGGATACAAGCTATATGATTTGGAGACAAGGGGTTCCTAAAAAGTGAAGTTGTTCATCAATCTTACTCAGCCCGCTGCACTAAATCCGATCTGAGACAGTTCTGAGTCACACTTTGCAGCCATATGCAGGTACAAGTTCACAATTAGCTATGCGTAAATAGGATATCATTGCTGAAATTGACATTGGAATGCCTTTTCCACAGTCTCAAGAAGAAGTGCAAATAGGACCAGATATTGCACAAGCTGGTGATTTACCTCCTGACCAAACTGGTGAAGTTGTTGCAGAACTCAGAGAATCATCTAGGAGACTCAGGCAGTCTGTATGGCCATAGGAGTATGTTGTCCCTATACAATGTCCAATTACAAAATAAAATAAGACCAATGGTAATGTGGACAGATTCGAGGCTGGTTGATGGCTAATGGGTACAATCAACAAGAAGAATTGGACTATGATGAGACATTTTCTCAGGTGGCCAAGATTGTCTGTGGCGGGACTGTTGTCAGTTAATTAAGTAGCCTCAAGAAATTGGCCTTTGGCTAAGATGGATGTGAATAATGCTTTTCACGAGAGAGATGTTTACAAATTAGTTTTATATGGATCTGCCTCAAGGGCTCCATAGCCTGGGGAATATAAAGTGTGCAGGCTGTTTAAATCTCTTTATTCATTAGGGGGATAGGTTAGGAAGTTGTGATGTTGTGTTATGTTTATTCTCTGTCCCATTTCTTGTTTTTTTTTGCGCAGACGAAAAGATCTCATTAGTTTTGTCTAATTTGAAGTTCTTTCTTTTGATAAGAAAAAGAAGTGTAACTTTTGAGGTGTTTTCAGAATTGAATCCGTGACAAAAATTTAAGTTTTCTTTTCTGAATGCTGAGAGGTTGAATTTGATCTTTGTGCAGATATTATCCAACTGAAGTTGATGAATGGACACTGATTCGGATAGAGATTTATTAAGTGATTTGCCTCAAAGTATCATAGAAAGCATCCTCGTAAAAGTTCCATTAGTCGATGCTGTAAGGACAAGCATATTGTCAAGAAAATGGAGATACAAGTGGGCAGCCATTACGGAACTTGTTTTTAATGACACATGTCTGACTTCTGGCCATGACAAATCAATTATCAGTTGCAATCTTGTAAATTTCATTACCCGTTGCCTGTTTCTTCATGACGGGCCGATTCACAAATTTGAATTGAATACTTCCTACTCGCTGGCTTCTCCTGACTTAGATCAATGGCTACTTTTCCTTTCTCGTAAAGATATCAAAGAGTTGATTATTGATATAGGAGAAGATGACTGGTTTAGAGCACCTTCATGTGTGTTCTTTTGTCCTAAGTTGACTCATTTGGTGCTTGTTCGATGTGAATTAAACCCTCCTCCAAATTTCAAAGGCTTCTTGTGTTTGAAGCACCTTAGTCTCCAGCAAGTTATCATTCCTCCACATGATATTGAAGTTCTCATCTCCAGTTGTCCTCTTCTCGAGAGCTTGACATTGTCATATTTTGACAGTTTGGAGCTTACTATTCGAGCTCCAAATCTCAAATATCTGAATTTGGAAGGTGAATTTAAGGATATACGCCTTGAGAATACTCCACATCTGATCGGTATTTCAGTTGCCATGTATATGACTGATGATATAGCTGAGCACTTTGAACAATGCTCAGGTTGCAATTTCGACAAGTTTCTTGGTGGTGTTCCCTGCCTTGAGAGGCTTATTGGTCATATATACTTCACTAAAGTAAGGTCTCTTTCTAATTTCCAATAGTGGGTGTAAAATACTTTTCACGCATATCTTTTTTCCGTATCTATAGATTGAATATTTGAAGTTTTAACCTTCCTTCTACCCTCCCTTTCTTTGTCTCTCCATCTTTGTGCAGTATTTGAGTATAGGAAATGAGCAAGGGAACTTTCCCGTTATGTATCAAAATCTGAAGTTCATTGAACTGTACCAAGTTAGTTTTGAAGACATGAAAGAGTTACTTGTTGTGCTTCGCTTGATTGTGAGTTCTCCTAATCTAGAGGAGCTTCAAATATCTGTAAGTATACGTCAAAATGCTTGATTTCTTATTCTAAACAATATAGATTTTCATAAAATGCTCTTGTTTATCGCACCTTGTCTTTGTCAGAGTTCCTCGATTACAACCACCACCGATATTTATGATCTAGAATTTTGGGAGAGAGACTGGCCTGCTGACTGCACGTTCAGTAAACTGAAGATTGTGCATATGACTGATTTCTCCGGTCTGCCACATGAAATCGCGTTTATCAAATTCTTACTTGGGCATTCACCTGTTCTCGAACAAATGATTGTTGCTCCTACTATATATGTCACAGATAAAGTGGTGAAAATGTTGATCGACCTGTTAACATTTCGACGGGCTTCTCCTCAAGCTACAGTTAAATTTATTCAAGAGCCATTGTAGGACTTAGTCATGTATAACTTTGCTCTTGTGATATTTTAAACATGTTATACAATGTTTGGTCTGAAAAGATTTGTGTATTTGATATTTATAGGAAACAAATCAAAGGAGGGAAGGGCTGGTATTTTGACATTCCTGGTGATGAAAGAATCTTGATTATTATATATAGATTGTTATATAGTATACCAATTTGTACAGGTTCAACATAATCCATCTAACAGGCAATCGAAGATGGAGAGTTACATCGCGTACAAAAGTTAATAGTATATCATTTCGATGAATAGCTCGTAATGTTTGCTCGTTATATACGTTTGAGAAGCAAAGGTGGAGGATACTTTATTATATCGATTTGACTTATTAGTTATCAGCTTATAGATATGCTAAATCACTATAGAATTATTAAGATAACAGTTTGTTAGTTATTGATTGTTATTGGTTTAATTAAAACAAGGTGACAAATCATATAAATCATGCACATGAGTTGATAAATTCCATCTTACTCAAAAAAAAAGAAAAACATTGACACTTGGTAAAATAATAGAGTTAGAGATGGTCAGAAATAAAAGTACGAAACTAAAACTTTATCTGTTAAAACAATAACCTATTATGGTTATAAACCGATAACTTTTTTTCGTTTCGGTTTTGAAGAACTCTACTCTAAACTGATCTATTTGCAAGGAAACTGTGTTCTATTTCTAATTATATATATACATAAGCAAATTATAACATCCCATAAACATTTCCACTCAAACAAACAAAAACCAAAAAAGGAAAAACAACTCTCAGCCTTCAAAGTTATTATATTATCCTTTACAATCAGAATGTTTGATATACTATTTGCAGCTTCTGTATAAACCTATAAACAAAGCTCAATATGACACATGTTTTGTTTTTTATATCTGTGATGTCTGAGCCAGCTTTCATGCACCTCGACTAATTCCACGAGAGACATGTAGCAAAAGTGACATTGTGTCTTAATTCAATTATCATCTTGGACCAGATAGTTCCATTGCTTGTACAAGCAATGAAGAATCATCAGTGAGATCAGAGTATCTTTCTGAAGAAGAAAATTCATTAGCTCTGCTGCATCTTGTTGGTTCTGCTCTTTGAGATGCTTCCCATTTCTCTGCTAGTCCATCTCCTTCAAGCATTCTTACAACTTCAGACATTTTTGGTCTATGACTTGGATGATACTGAGTGCATAATAATGCTACTTGAACCATTTCCTCTAACTCTATCGTATCGTACTCGTTTTTCATGTCTTTGTCCACCAACATGTCTAGCTTTTTCTCTTGTTGAATCTTTCTTACCTGCAGGTAAAGAAACACAGAAGGCCGGATCCAGGATTTAAAGATGGTTCGTACTTCGTTCATTGCATCTCTTAATACCTTATAGAGTTCATATTTTAGATAGTGTTAATGCACGTGCGTACTCTACACACCTTACAGATATACAATAACAACATATCCAGTGTAATACCACTAATAAGGTCTGGTGAGGGTAGAGTGTACGCAGACCTTACCTCGACCTTGGGATGTAGAGAGGTTGTTTCTGATAGACCCTCGGCTCAAGAAGTCATGTCAAAGCATGCTGAAAAAGAGAAATGTAACTACAATTCGAGGGATTTGTCATACTTACCCAATCAAGCATAGCGCCTTTCTGGTTTGCTGCTTTACCAAATTCCAGAGCTCTTTGTCCAGTGATTAATTCTAGCAAGAGAATACCAAAACCAAAAACGTCTGTCTTATCAGAGGACTGTCCTGTGGAGAGATATTCCGGAGCTATATGTCCTACAGTTCCTCTAACCGCGGTAGTGACATGTGAATCGTGATGATCCAAAAGCTTTGCCAATCCGAAATCTCCAACAACAGCTTCACAGTAATCATCAAGCAATATATTTGCAGCTTTCACATCCCTATGAATGATCTTTGGATCACATTGTTCGTGTAGATATAATAATCCCCTTGCAGCTCCCAAAGCTATTCCTTTTCTTGTACCCCAATCCAAGGTTGGTTTGGCTGCAAGAAATGATACGTTATGAGCTGAGCAAATAAGAAGGACAATGTAATTATAGGCCAAAGGAGACAGTTTTTAGATATGTTTACCTTTGAGACGCGAAGCTACACTTCCATTAGACATGTAAGGGTACACCAGCAACCTTTCAGTTGGTGTCATACAAAATCCATACAACCTGAGGAGATTCCGATGCACTGCCAGACTGATCAACGCAACTTCAGTCTGAAATTGTTGATTGCCTCCAACTGCATTTCCATCTTTGAGCCTTTTCACAGCTACAATAATCCCGTCACTAAGACGTCCTTTATAAACATTACCAAAACCACCTTTCCCTAGTATGTTCTTGCTGCTGAAATTGTTTGTGGCAGACTGAAGTTCCTTGAATTGGAACCTCCTTAAGTTGCCTAAGCACACCTCTTCAATATGATGTTCTGCAATTTATGACAATAACGTTTATAAGAGAGGATCGATGAGCTAGACCGTAACTTCAAAATGTTCTGATCAAACAATACTCACCATTACTGTCAAAGAAAATTTGCTTATTGTGCTTTTGTCTCCACCACAGAAAGAATCCAAACCCAACAATTAGTAGGAAGATGCATCCTAGACTTGTTCCAAAGGCTAACGCAACCTTGTGAGTCTTCGGTTTTCCAGAAGGCTGAACATCTGAGATAACACAGAACAAATTTAGCTGGGAATGAACTATAAATATTGAATCCATCAGCAGAGAAAATTAAACCAGTGAAGCAAATTTACTTCATAAATCTGTATGACTAGTAAAAACACCATAATCATTATATCGACCGACAACAACAACATACCCAATGTAATCCCACATGTGGGGTCTAGAGAGGGTGGTGTGTATGTAGCCTTACCCCTACCTTTGTGAAGGTAGAGAGGATATTTATCATTTGGTTGTGCACCCTACTAGTCAATGAAGTGGTTGAGAGTCATGAGGTCTCAGGTGATTCACCCCTCCGTCCGAGCATTGATGGACAGAGTTACCTCGTACCTGTTGTTGGTGGGAGGTGATAGGTATCTCGTGAAATTAGTTAAGGTGTACGAAAGCTGGCTCGGACACCACGGTCATAAAAACAAAAAACAAAAAAAACTATCATTTGTCTGTTAAAATAAGGCTAGTTCTTACTCTGTGGATTGTTTGAAGAGAAGGAGAGGGGCATTGGTGTTGTTCCATTGCACTCTGACTCTTTTCCAGTTGCACATATCATTGGATTTCCCAAAATACTGTGTCAATAAGGTTAAAAAAAGACAAATATATACAAAAAACTAGTTTATTTACTGATATTAAGGAAAAAGTGAAACACAAAGAATTCTTCAAGAACCTTACTTGAATGTTTTGGCTAGAAGCCTTGGTACAGGACCACTGAGATTGTTGAAAGACAAGTCCCTAAACATGCAAAACACAACTCCATCAGTGAAAAATACAGTCAAACCTCTGTATAACTACATACGTCATTTGTCTGGATATTTTTTAGGTGCTATAGTGAAATGTTGTTATAAAGAACATATAACATAACACAACATGAAAATGGTATTAGAAAGTTACATAAGTGAGAGCTGAGTCATATTGGCCAAATCCAAAGGAATAGCTCCAGTTAGACTATTGTTGTTTAATCTCCTATAATCATCAAAAAATCAAGAACAAACATCATTAGTTTTTAACCCCAAAAAAACTTGTTTGTATAAGATCTCAGAATTCTCTTTGCTTACAAGTATTGAAGGCCTTTCAGCTGAGCTAAAGATGACGGGATTTCGCCGGTTAACTTGTTATCAGAAAGATCAATTGTCTTGAGTCTTTTAAGCATTCCAAGCTCCAAAGGTATTGATCCTGATATATTATTGCTCTGTAGAAGTCTGTAAAAAACAGGACACTCATATTAACATCTAAGAATAAGAATCAAAACTCAAATGTTTTGATATTTTATTCAGGCCTAGTACATAAATATGTCATTTAACTTGGCGTCACCTGACATCTATCCTCCAACTTTGGGGGTGTACAAGTAGGCACACTCACATCCTACATTGCATAACTACAAGTAGGATGAGAATTTTCACGTAGGACGTGTATGTCTACTTGTTCAACTCTATACAAGTTTAAGTGTGAACTTCTGCACATCCAATATTGGAGGGCATAGATGACTGATGAGACCAAGTTAAAGGACACATTTACGTATTGTTTTTTATTTACTTTGGTTAAGTAAGTACTCACATAAGTTCAAGGTGTGTCAAGTTGTGGATATATGGTGATATTTTGCCAGACAATTTTTGGCTGGGACTTTCCCTGCATAATCAATAATTCAACTGTATTAAGAAATCTTGTTAGGTGTACTATTTTTAGAATAAGTGAAAATTGTTCTACTTACAGGCTAGTGACAAATTTATCATTTGAACAAGTCACCATATTCCAGCTACAAGGATCAACAGCATCTCCATCCCAGTTTAAAACATTGTGAGGATCATCTAAATTCTTCTTTATCTCCATTAAAGCTTGCACTGCCAAAGAAAAAAAGAAAAAAAAATCTTGAGCTTTTAATTTCAAAATCCGCAACAACAACATATTCAGTGTGACTCTACAAGCATGATTTGAAGAGGGTAGAGTAGAGTGTACACAGACCTTATCCTACCTCAAAGAGGTTGTTTTCAATAAACCCTTAACTTTGTTTTAAAAAAATAAAATTGTAACAATAAGTGGCGTAACCAAAATTTTCACTAAGGGGTTCGAAATATAAAAAGTAAGCAGACAAAGAAACCAAAGAAATTTAACATCTACTATGTATACGTAAAAATAATTTTAACCATATATAAACGATATAACTTTCCGTGGAAGGCGCCTTAGCCCTTGCTAGCTCCGCCATAGTAACAACAACGAAATAATGCAAAATGGAAAACAAGTACATAACATACAAACGAACTAACAATAACAACAACAAAATAAGGCTATAATCAAAGCACAAAAGCCCATTATTTCATCACAAGAACTAACCTTCATAATTGACACCAGCTGGAGTAAGCATAGCATGAGCATAATAAGCCAAGAAGTTGAATAAGTACAAATAACCCAAAATAGCCTTCATTTTTCT
Source organism: Solanum acaule (assembly GCA_036250505.1). Lineage (NCBI taxonomy): Eukaryota > Viridiplantae > Streptophyta > Magnoliopsida > Solanales > Solanaceae > Solanum > Solanum acaule. The sequence continues at coordinate 17,315 of JAJOOR010004508.1, forward strand.
TGCTCTTACTAATTCAAGAATTCCAAGAAAAGAACTACCCACAATACAAAATGAGATTTTTAATATTATAAGAAAAAATAGAGAAAATATTTGATTATGAATTTCAACCAAGTTTATTCTATACTACAACAAACACATTAACATGTCTAGTACAATTTCTCATATGTTACAACAAATTGCACTTATTCACTTTCATAGTAGTTAAAAGTTAGAGCCAAATAACATGCATGACACTTTTGTTCAACAAAATATATACATATATATATAAAATAAATTAAAAGATGAAAAAGGAAAAGGAAAAGCATGAAAAATTCAAAAGATGGTGGAAAAAGAAAAAGAAAAAGAAGAATTCCTTGAATCATGCATTGTTTAAGAGGAAGATGGACTACAGTCTACACATACACTACGTATGCAGAATTTTGAAGTTTCACTTTTTCAAGAATTTATTTAAAATGAAAAGGTATTCCAAAATGCTGACTGTTGAAAGCACTATAATGATTTTTATTTTATTATAAATGGATTTATTCAGATAACACTTTGTGGGACAAGTAGAAGTTGTTTAGGGGGTGGGGTAGTCTTTAGATAGAATTTAACCTTCATATATATACAAACTCTCTAATATTTTGAATGGTTAATTAGGATCTTTCAGAAACAACGTTTCTATCGTTACAAGATAGTAATAAGGTTTGAATATATTTTATCCTCTCTAAATTTTACTTTATGGAGGTAATTAGTGAAATTAGATGGGATTATGTGTAGGGTCACGTGCACATTACACGTGTAATTTGGATGTCATCATATCATTGACCTTATTTCAAACATTCTTTAGTTTGATTAATCAATGCATAGTATTACTTCAGATTCCCTAATCCTTAATCATTTTAAATGGAGGCTTAATTAACATTCTAAAACAAGAATTAGAAATCTGAATACAAAGAATCTCGTGTTCACGTAAGATTTAGAAAAGGGTCGCATCTCAAGAAATATGATATAGACAAGCATATCCTAAATGACTGCTTCCACAACTCAACCTTGTAACGAGGGCAATTTTATCGTTGCTCTAAGTCTAAGGCTTCCTTTCAATAATACTCTCTTATATTGAAAAAACTTTCATGGTTTCATAGACCTGAATTAGTAGTCACCATAATCGGCCCGCAGGAGCAAAGCTACCCTTTCCCAATCGATGAACATTCTTTGTCTAAAAGTTATATATATAATTTTTTTTTCTATCTATTAATCTTGAACATTTTAAATAAAAAAAATTAGTTCATCGTTATCAGCCAACGATAACGAACATTTTTTTTGGTAAGAATTGAACAAATGTGGCATAGGAAAGAAATTAAAGGTGCAATTTGTATATCTATATACCTAGCAATATACATACAAACGGAAAAAGATAAAAAAAAATGTCATTAGATACGTGTGACTATGCGTTATTTTATTAAATTAAAATAGATTTAAATTTTCTGAATATATTATTATTGTTCTAAATAGATTTAATACAGTAAAAACATTTTATCTCTCTCTTTAATTAGCAAAAGTTACACTCAATCATCCAAGTATCCCCACCCCCACCCCACTCACCCACACAAACAAATCCACAAAGCACATTTTGATAGTTTCTTTTTCTTTCTTTTTTGATTTTTTATTTGGTGTCTAATATTTATATTGGAGTTTGACTAAATTTGAATACGTGTCGAGATGTCCCACATTGGGGATAATTAAAGTGTTCCCTACTAACAAAGGTGATCAACTCCGTACCCAGAGGGAATTAAATCCAAAATCTCTTATTAAGAATGAAGCAATACTTACCACTCCATCATAATCCGACGTACCTTTTCTTTTGTTTTCTCTTTTTTGGTCTATGGCAACTGGCAATGTCTAATTTGTAGGGAAAAGACAGTCAAACAAATGGGGTGGGGGGCTACTAAATTGAGTATTTGACCATAAATCTTAACCAAGATTTTCATTTTGTTGGGTGGTACCCAAATGAGTGGGAAATTATTGTTCTATGTTTAGTAGTTGTCTTCGTTTGAAAGAGGGGATGTAGCTACTATTTTCTACTTTATTTTTATGTACACATTTCACATGATTCTTTGCCAATGGAATTGTCTACTTAATTGAGATTACATATCTTTAAAATAGTTGACACCCTCAACCCCACAATTGTCACTCTCATGTTATAACAACCAATCCACGTCTAGACCAAATTAAGGAAAGTTTTAACCCCTACCATATTCCCTATTAATAATTTGTACTTGAATATAGCAAAAACAACCAAGATGATAGAGATTTTCAAGAAATTGTTTTAAAAATTGTAGCCAACCCCCACACACCAAAAAAAAAAAAAAAGAATCAACTAAATAGATTTGATAAGTTGTGGCCTCTTTGATGGAATATATCTCCCATCAGAGATGGATGAGTTTCTTGGATTGTTTATATAGTTTTAGGCATTCTTTATCTTTTGAATTAGCTTTTGGGACTGAGTAAAACGTAATATTCATTATTTTTTTACATAGTATTAGAGTCAGGCCCTCGATGTTGGATTTCCAGGATAGATTGTTCATGCCCCATTTGGGATGTTTGGCATGCCGGGGGATGATGGAATCGCAAATTGGAGATGGGTTGGTTTATTGGACTCTCTATATGGTTTGGCCAATCTACACCCTTCGATTTAGTTTATGAGGTCGAATTACGCCTAAGATTGATCAGTTCTTTACCTTCTTTCATTTTATGTGATATTGTTTTAAAAAAATATGGAATAGTTATCTACAATTCACTCTATTTCAATGATACAACAATAAATTTGTAATTATCAATACTATCACTAATTTGATAATTAGGTCTCAAGCTATCGCTATTTCTAAAAGTTTTCCAAAAAAAATACATACGTATTTACACATTAAAAATTTACTATTTTCAACCTAAAATGCTACTTCAAGTTTTTATAATTGCAGTGGAAAATGTAGGAGTTATAGGAGTTCTAAGTGTGTGTATATATATATATATATATATTATTTTTAGTTCTAAGAACATTCATTGTTTGTTTCACGGTTTTTAAAGGTATTTCAACGTCAACCTAAAATAAAATACCTTTTTCATCCCAAAATAAGTACTCCATTATTTTAACTTATCTTACGTTCATTAAGAAAAATAATAGTAAATAAAAAAGATAAATAATTTGAGAAGAAAAGAAAAATTTATTCAAGTGAATAAAATGCCTTCTGGGTGAAAAAAGGAATCTTACTAAAGTAAAGTGGATTCTTGCCCTTTTCTATATACAAGGGAGTGTATATGGGTTGCTTCATTGGAGCAAATTAGTTGGTATATATTCCCATTAATTTGACCAATTACAAGATTTGCTCTTGGAAGTTGGATTCTTTTTTCACATTCAATATTCGATATTCATATTGTGATTTAATTAAATTCAGAATTTGCGAAGAAAAATTCTATATTGGAAGATAAAAGCTTCTTATCAAGTGTGAGTGTATGACGAGTTCAAACTAAAAACTCAAACTTTGAACCTCTAATTAAGGATGAATTAGTATTAATCAGATTTTGTCTACAAAACTTGTGATCCCATCCTTCTTAATATATATATATATATAATAAAGTAAAAGAGAAGAAAATAGTTATTCTACCCAACCCATTCTCTTCTGTCTTTAGAAGAAAAAATAAATCATATTCATGTGCAAAATAAAGTTATTTATAAATTGAGGATTTTAAATTTATGAATTTTAAACTGCAACATTTTTACTTATTGAATTTAGGATAAATCACTTGGTATCAGCTCATACTCATGTCGTCCAACTTTTGAGTGTGCACAAGTAAATAATCAAATTTGTATAAAGTTGAATAAATAAACACAAACATCCTATGTGGCATTCTACAAGGCAATTTAAGTCCTACGTGTATTATACCACGCAGGACTCATGTGATCTACTTGTTCAACTTTATACAAGTTTAAGTGTCTATGTGTGCACACCCGAAGTTGAAGGACATAAATGTAAAATGGGGCCAAGTTAAAGAACACATTTATGTATTATGCCTAAATTAATTATACATATTAAGTTTTCTCAACACAAACACAAAAGTTATACATATTATGTATAATAATGGGTTTTTTTAAATGCATAGTTTCCAATAAAAAGTTTTAAGAATTGCTCTTCATTAATTCCACATTATAAGTTAAATTATTTTGATTCTCATGACAATAAGTTTTTGTTGGCTCCCCTTGTGTCTACTTCCTACTTGTCACTTTGAGTTAATTAAATTAAAGTTGCTCTAATAATTGATTCTTTACCCACTAATTTGATTTAACTTCACTTAATTTTGAGACAAAGATATGCTTGCAATTTAATAAGTACAATTAAGGAAGAACAAAGTGACAAACAACATTTGCAAAAAAATCTAAACAATTAAATCCATAGATTAATCTTGTCATTATAACATCTAATCAACTTTTTAGAGAGATGGTGCTGGCATCCAACATGAAAATCTAGCCAAACTAGATGCCAAACGTGAGGTATCCATTAAAGCACTATATCAAGATTATATAGTTTATCATTTTCTTTTCGTGTTTGATACATAAGTAAAAATATTATCCTAAAAGCATAAGCATATAACCTAGATAAATATTAAATACTATGAGAAATATGGAAGTGATGGTAGGGTTGTGGGGATGGGATCTACGGGACCATAAGATGAATTGTGTTAAGACTCTGAAAATACAATCAATATAAAATGTCACATATTAAACAGAATATAATGTACACTATAACAAGACTCAAATTAAATCCGCTAGCCTCGACTTTATTTGACAAGGGAATTCAAAAAGGTAAAAAGAATGTCTAGGGAGACTCAAATCCGCAATAATGAGCTACACATTAAGCCCTTCGATCGCTGAGCTAAAAAATTCATATTGTGTTGAGGAAATTCAAAAAATTAATATTTATTCATGAATAAATAAATTAAACCCGTTCTAGATCCGTCTTTGCGGTTGGCTTGACTCAACTTCATGATATTTCTTCTGTTTGTGGTTAAATGGCTACTAGTTGACACAAAAGCAATTTCTGACCCAAACACTAGTTGGATGTAACACACGTGCCAAAGACTACAAAAGAGTACTACTAAAAAAAAAGGTTAAAATTGAGGTTCAAAATCAACAGATAAGATCGATTTTTTAAAAGAAAATCAACATTAAACCGATGAATTATGTATCGTCGATCCTGCCTTCGTCGCTTTTATGAAACCGACGAATAGAGTTGAACCTCTCCTTCGGTTTTTTGTTTTTTTATGACTTTGGACAAATGCTACCACTTAACCACATAGACTCTTTGATAAATTATTTTCATCGTTTTCATTTCTACTTTTCAACTGCAGTTTTGCACTTAAAAAAACGATGTCGATCGATTTTTCATTAGTTTTGTTAGGATTTTGCCATGATTTTCTTACCTTATTTGAAGTTTATTTTTTCCTAAAAGAAAAGACAAAACATTACCATAAATATTTTTACTTTTCCTGAAAGAAAAGTATAATATTCTTCCATATTTGAGTTATTCTTTCCTTGGAAGAAAAGTTTGGAGATCTATAAATTGAAGCTCTCTATTCTCATAACATAACACAATAGTATCCACAATGTAGACGTCTAGAGAGTTTTGTTTATGGGGAGATTTAATCCCTCAACAATTTATAATATTTTTCTTTTATATTAGTTTTCATATAAAAATATTATATTTTTTTATCGTCTGATTTGTCAATTATATGATTTGCAAGTATAAGCTTCCGCATGACACCCTATTCACCTTCATAACCCAACAAGTTTTACTAGTGAAAACTCCATAACCCATGTAGCCATATATCCCTGGTCCCCACTACCCCCTTCCCCCTCTACAAATTCAAAAAATGGTTATACAAATATACACAAAATATATAACTGTACCACTTTTTCTACAAGATAAGGGGTGAAAAGAGAGACTGAAAATTGAATTATAACTTGTCTTAGTGAAAGAAAAAGCAAAAGTTACTCATTGTAGAAAGCAGAGTGCAGGTTTCTCCTTTTAAGGCAAAAAAGACTGCCTGATAGCATTTTGTATTCACATAGGTACCTTTAAATTACTATAAATCTGTAATTTTCATTTCAGGGGATTATCCAACAAATCATTTCATGATTTAGCAATTTGAAGTAGGATGCGTATGTCTACTTATTCAACTTGAAGTACCGTAACAAACCCTTTAGATATGTTATCACTCAACAAAAATAGCATTTAGCGGTAATAAATATACACATTATAAACAAATAGTGATAAAGCATTTACTGGTATTAGTTAATCGTCATCGTCACTATAGGTTTTAGGAACATTTACAAAGAGTGTTAAATGCCGCTAAAAATATGTTTTTAGCGGCAATAAAGTTATTGCCGTTAAAGATCAGTTTTGATATAGTATATATATTGTGAATTAACAAATTACATTCAAGTTATACATAGTAATTAGTATGTATTATGATATAATATATATACATTCGGATATACATATTGTGAAGGAATAGATAAGCTTTCGAATATATATTGTGAAGAATTGATGTGAATGAAATCATCTTCAGTTATGTATACAAATGATAAGAAAGTATGAACAATATTGCAGCACATGCATTACGTAAGTTAATTCTAGATACATATACATATTATTAAAACCTAATACTTATATTTTTTTTGGAGGAATTTTCGCATATAGCCACTCAAAATTAAAAATAACTTAATTATGTCTCATAGCTATAGTTTGTTAATTATGATTTGTAGTTATGTGTTAGAGGGAGGAGAGAGATGGGTGAGATTAGGAGAGGAAGGAGAGAGGCGAGCGAGAGAGGGCAGAGAGTGGAGAGAGACGGATTGTATATGTATATATGTCGAATTATATATGTAATATCTGTCAAAGATTGTATATATGTAACTGGAATACATATGTGTTTGTATATTTGGTGAGCGAGATTGGGAGAGGAAGGAGAAAGGCGAACGAGAGAGGGAAGAGAGTGGAGATGTAACATCCGGCAATTTGAAATAACTATGAAGAGGCTTAGAATTGGAAATAGTCATTTTTGGAAGGAATTCAGAATCTGGAAATTTGGTTATGGAAAAAAAAAAGTGAGTTTTTGGCCAACTTTGAACAGTCATAACTCCTAGCTCAGGATTAGTTAGGTGTAGTTCCAGTTATTTTTGCAAAGCTCGTGGAATGATCTTTCCAACGCCGCCGAGTTTGCTTGATTCCGAGTTCGTATGAGTGAGTTATGCCCTTTGGAAGTTGGGCTGTTGGTACAGGGAAGTCGGCCCGAATTTGAAAGGGTATTTTGGTCTTTTCCCTAACCAATTCTTTTGGTTATATTAGGGATTTAGACTGATTTTTAGATCAGTTTTCCCTTTTTTAAAAGAGTGAGAGTGAGGGTTTGTGAGTCAAGAGGAGAAAGAGAAGAGCAAGCAAGGATTTTCGTGAAGATCGTCGTGGATATCGTCGGGGGTGATCCCTACTAGGTATGTGAGTTCATAGTGTTGGATTGATTCATTCCCCCACACACCAAACTCATTTTAATTCCGAGAAAAAATTGGTTGTGTTGTTGAAGTTTCTTGTTGTCTTGGTTCATGTTTCCGGTTGAAATTCCGAGTTGAATCTATTGTATAGTAAGGGGATTTATGATTCTAAGTGTTTGGGGCTGGAAACTTTGAAGTTAAGAAGGTTTAGAGTTGGAAAATCAAGGGGGAAAAGTCGAATTTTTGGGGAAAAGGGCTGGGGTGTCGCACCTGCCAGCGCGCCCCAAAGAGGACTCTGAAGTCCAGCCCTTGGGGCGGCGCGCCCAGCAGGCCTCTCTGAAGCTTAAGGGCTGGCGCTCCGCACCTCTCAAAGCGCCAAGGACGTCAACCTTTCCCATTCATTCCCCACTTTTTCATGCATGTTCCTTGGTATTGTACCTATGTTTCATAGTTGTTTCCAACACTCCAAGGTACGTCTAAACGTCAAGAACTCATCCATAAACATGTGATTATACACCTTGAATCCATAATCCAATTCAAGGGAAGTTAGGATCAAAGTCAAGTGAAGCTAGAAGTCAAGTCTAGAAGTTAAGAAGTAAGTCAAAGCAAGTCTTTTAAGTTTTTCAAAGAGTCTTTATTGAACGTTTTAATTTCATTTTAAGGCTCAAGTTTCAAGTCAAGTAAAGAGTATAGAGTTTCAAGTTAAGTAAAGAGTATCAAGTTTCAAGTTAAGTCAAGAGTATAAAGTTGAGTTCATATCTCAAAAGTTATTAGGGAACTATGTATTCCCAAAGAAGTTTTAAAGAAATGTTTTCACATTTAAACAAGATTGGAAACTAAGATTTCCAAAGAGCCTTCGGGCTAGTTTTCATAAAGAAAGAGAGGAAACTGAGATTTCCAAGATAGCCTTTGAGCTAAGTTTTTGAGTAATTATCTCATATCAGCAGGAAGAAATATGTTTTAAAAATATAAGAGCCAGTACATTTTTGGGAGTAGTATTGAGCACCGAATTGGGGGAGCGTTCAAAGAACCCACAGCCCCCATAGAACCATGTAACCATCATGGGTAGAAGAGGTTCATACTTTTTAGATGAATCATTTTCAAATTAGACTAGTGGATCCATTAAGCAGTTCAGGTCCTATACCTTTGGCCGGGTATAGGATGCTCTGGCAGTGTGAGGTTGATCGTTGTATCATCACTATTGCTCTTATGTGATAGTTATCGGTTAGAGAAACTCCCACAGCAATTATTGTATTTTTATATACATCAGTTCATTTGTATTTCTACATACATCTCAAGCTTATTGTATCTTTGTATACACACAGAGTTTATAACATGTTTTAAACAGCTTTTCTTTATATTGCACTTGTTTTAAATTGCCTTATATTGAAATGAGTCAGTCAGGTTGAGGTGAGTTGAGCCAGGTAAGTTACTTAGTTTCTTCCAGATTTCTTTCTAGCCTATGTTGCTTAGCTTTCCAGCTCACATACTTGTACATTCAATGTACTGATGCCAGTTGGCCTGCATCTTATGACAAAGCAGACGCAGGTACCCAGGATCAACATCCAGCACGCCGTTGATCCAGCTGAGCACTCCAGAGTCAGTGGTGAGCCTCCTTGTTTTCCAGAGGACTTTGTTATTTTGTGTTCTTAGTTTTGTTTTATTAGAATGTTGCGGGGTCTGTCCCAACATCCATCTCAGTGTTATAGAGGCTTCATAGACAGTCAGTCAGTTAGTATTGAGTCTCTTATCTATGTATATATGTAAATATTCTATTTTGAGACTCGAGTTGCCTTTTTTGGCCAGATTTTATCAGTTGAGTTATTTTATGACCTTTCTTTGTATTGAGTTATTCTGTTGAGTTAGGTTTCCGCTGAGTTAAGAAAGCCAGGCTAAGGGTTCGCTTGGGGGCCAGCAATGGTCTTCGAGTGCCGGTCCGCTCAGGGTGTAGGCTCGGGGCGTGATAGGAGAGAGGTGAACTGTATTTGTATATCTGTCAAATAATTGTATATATATAACTGGTATACATATGTATTTGTATATATATCTGGTGAGCGAGATTGGGAGAGGGAGGAGAGAGGCGAGCGAGAGAGGGTAGAGAGTGGAGAGAGACTAATTGAATTTGTCTATTTGTCAAATAATTGTATATGTATATGTATAACTTGTATTTGATAATTTGTATTTGTATATGTATAAAAGAGGAGAGAGGTGAAAGAGAGGAGAGCGGCAACATAATTACAACTAAAATTAAGTTGCAAGCCGTAATTAATTCAAACTATAGTAATGTTAGCTAATTAACTAATATATGTTTGTTTCTCCGCGTAATTTCCCATATAAGGAGAGGATCAATAATACTCCATTTTACTTTTATGGGCTTATTTGGTTGGCCTAGGAGTATGATCAAAGCCCATAATAGTTTTAAAATGTAGAACAAACTTACATATTACAAGTCCTATATGAAATTGATATCTTTATAATTCAAAACAATTTAACATATATTAAACTAAAAATATTGACAATACATAGTCGATCAATAAAGAGGCAAAGAATTACTAGGAATCAATACCCCCTAATTTGATAATCTTGAATATAATTATTTATCATTATCAGTTTTAAAAAAAAAAAACAGATCTTTATTTTCAGAAAAGGTCTATTAAAATTATATTTTATTTGTACCATTATAATTAAAGATAAAAAAATATACAATTTTTTGAGTTTTAATGCAATTATAATAATTTAGTTTGTATACACATACATAGATTCTCCTATGATACATGCATAATTCTAATCAACTACCAAACAATCGGACTGTATTCTTTTTTCCTCAAACAAAAAAGTTTGCTGGATCTTTCTAGTATAAAAAGAATAATTAAAATGAATTTGTTGTGCCCAAATCCAACATAATAACATTATTTCTTTGCATTGGACATAGAAAAGTGAGACAAGGGCTGTCTAAATTGTTTATTTCACTTAATCATCAACATAATCAGAGGAAAATTCTTAATGTCTCCAACCGTTTTCCTAATATTGTAAAGTAATATCTCTTATATAAATCAATTAGCATTAAACAATCTTAAGTTTATCTTTGCAGTTGCACATTTTAAATTTGTGCCTGTTTTCTTTTATAGTTATATAAGATTTTTGAAATAATTTGGTTTTGAAAAATTAGAGTAAGAAGTGTTTAATCAATCCCAATAAGTAATTGAAGTTTCAGGTTCTAACGTCTAAAATAGAATAAATTGAAAAAGGAAATGTTTTATCTTTCAAAGTGAGACGCTTCGTGTGAATTTAAATTTGTTTTATTAGAGGATTTTAATTAAAATATCCTTAATTTTCTCTTCAGATTAACATAATTATCATGAGAATTAGCAACAAAAAAAAAAATGCGTCACGGGCAAATTTTAAAAAAGAATTAAATATTTTTTTTGATTTTGTGAAACATTAATTTTTAAACTACTAATTTTTTGCGGCTAAAACGCCAATTGTTTTTTGAACCAATATGAGTATCAAATGTGTCAGCCAGCCTAAAATACATATTTTCCTTAATTTGTCTTCAATTGACAATTTGATATTTATGCCCTTCAACTTTGAACGAGTACATATATGCGTTTTACGTGTCATTCTAAATTGTAGGACGCCACATAGGACACAAAATTATTACTTAGAACGTTACATAGGATGAATGTGTTTATTTGTTCAATTATATATATAGTTAAGTGCTTACTTTTGCACACCTAAAATTAGAGGACATAAATATCAGTTGAGACCAAATTAAAGAACAACGTTTATGTATTATGCCGCCTAAACAGACCCTCTAGTTTTGAGTGACCATGCTTCTACGACATGTGTAACGATTTTTTGAAGTATATGATCCATTTTAATTATCAAATCTCAAAAGCCAATTTAAGACGTTGGGAAAAGAAGAGGAGACATAATGATTAAAAATTAACATTAGATTATAAGAAGGATTGGGACATTTTTTACTTAAAATAATTAATTGTCATTGTTTGTTTGTGTGTCATAATTAATTATGCACTTGGGATGGGGCGTGCTAAGACGCCTGCTTCCTTGCCATAATAATACTACACCAAACGTGCCATAGTGCACTATTTTGTGGAATTTGTGGTACATCCTAAGTAGCTAAAAAAAATGGGCTTAGCTTGCGTTTTTGGAATAGAACGAAGGAATGATTCAATCTTCTATTATTTCAGAGTCGATGCTTCCTTTTCTGTCTTTTTATCTATACTTTCCATTTGGAGAAGTAACTTATAGGATAATTGAGTTTATTGTTGGGCTGGTTATTCAGAGCCAGCAATTGGCTGTTGGATTTTGTCTCACAACTAAAAGAAGATTGTTATTTATCAATACGAGCTTAAGTTTTATATGTCAAAAGTGTATAAATATTTCATGTTATTAAATTAGGTTATTTATTTGTAGGTTTGGATAATGGAATACGACGTTTCTATAACCTATAGATTTAATATAAGTGATGAAATTATTGGGTGAGTAAACCAATGAGGGGACTAAAATAATAGGTGACAAATTATCAACGTACGTATTTTGTATTTGTATCGAAGATCTATCGATAATTTTTTAAAAAGATAAGGAACGAGGTTAATTCCAAGGTTTAAGGTTGAATTAATAGAAATGATCATAAATCCTAGCTAGTACCTTTCTTGTTAACATTTTTCAAGAAGGTAAATATAATTTTTTTTTAAGAAGGTGTGTGCTTAATACCTTTCTAGTGAACAATATAATTTTTTAACTAATAGTAGTGTGTGTGTATATTTAATATGTGGCTTAGAAAATAAGACTAGGTGGAACACATGTTTTTCAAATTTCATAATTTTCAAATAATTTGAAACATGAAGCTCTATAAATTAGAATGATTTTAATAGTATTAGCGACTTCTCTTATGGTGGAGTGATAAGATTAATATGACAAAAAACCAGTTTTGTTAATATATTGAATTTGACGGTAATAATAATATGGTAAATATGAAAGTCTAATAATGATTTATGCTTTAATAATGAATTAACTGATTCTTTTGAAGTAGTAGCAAACGAGTTAATTAAGTATAACAAAGTTCTTGAAATAATATATGTTGATTTATCAGAGAATTATTAATATCAATCAATAATGTTCGAAGATGATATTTTCATTTGTTGATAGAGGCAATTTTCTATCAATAAATACTAAACTCGATTTTAAATAGAAATAGAACTCACCAATCAATATATGGGATCTCAATCAAATCATACCTACAAGTAGATTTTTTTCATCACTAATTAATGAAAAATTTATACCAAAATATGAAATCATTTATCTATAACCAGGTTGTGCCACATGTCTACCACGTGTTCTTCTTTTTTTTAATAACACAAATATATTTTAATTTTATTAATTATAATAAATTAATAAAATTTGACGTAAATATTTTTGGACCATATGTTGAAGCTCCCTTTTGCGCTGCTTAAGTTGCACACTTCCACGAAAAATGCAAAAGGAAGAGTCGCATCAATAAACTTTAATAAACTAATAGATGTTGATAGTTAATTATTAAAGTTACTATTTTGTGCTAAAGAAATAAATCTTGGTCTAACTTAATCTCTAAAGTCAGATCACGAGAGAAAAAATGTTCAAAATTATATAAAGAGACCGTTCACTCCTTAAATCACTTATGTGAGACACTTCACACCTTATTTCATGTTTAGGATTGAACGTTTAAAACATGAATAATTTTAATATAAGAATTCAACATTAAAAAACAAAAATTGAAATAAGTCATGTTTTGATATCATATTTTTAAAAGAATTTTGATCTAATTTAGTCCTAGAAATAGCGCATGAACAAAGAATTATCCAAACTAATACAAAGGAACCACACTTTTTTTTTTGTCTCACCCAGTGTTCGAAATTAGCATTGAGCCCCAACTAAATTTGAATCGCGTATTGCATGGTCCATTCGCGGGGTTCCCAACAAAAATTCCTCCATACCTCAAGTTAAGAATGAAACATGAGTCTCACTATTACACCAGGACTTATATTGATAAGAAACCACACATCTAATAAATCATTGATGTGAAACTCTCGGCACCTCGCCCACCTTCCCAACCCCACAAAGAAAAAAGGGGAGGAAATAAAGGTTAAAATCCACCAAGAAGAAGCTAAAGTCGTACCAAAATATATAAACGACATGACTAAACAACCATATACTAATCTATAAGACATTGCAAAATATATTTATGTAGTGCATCTTGTCTTTTCACCCATGTAGTATTTTATTTTATTTATTATATAAGATAAACTAAGAGAAACTTATTGGCCACTTAATCGGCCCATCATGATGATGTTACATGATTAATTTCTAAAATTATCGAGTTAGTGTGGATCTTTTGATCAAGTGCAAAGCATGTAGTAGATCTTCAGCAACTAATTTATATTCTTAAAGTAATTGAATTTTTTTTAAAAAAGTTTAATATATTATCAGTCTCTTAAACTTGTCAAGAAATTTTATTTGAATATCTCAATTTCTGATAAAAATATTCCAAATTAAACTTCCTATTAATTCCGATTCAAATTTTAGATTTTTTTTGCATGTGTTCTTATGCGTCTACAAAGTTAAGTCAACCACATAAAATATGTTATTTTCTTTAATTATACAGTACATTTGCTTCTAAGTCGAAGAACTCCAAACATTTTCTACTTGAGTCTACAACAACAACAACAACAATATACCAGTGAAATTCATGAGGTAGGAAGGTTGTTTCCGAACAATCCTCAACTTAAGTGCATCAAATTCAGATACAACAAGTAACAACGAGAACATAGCAAGTAACAACAAAATAGTGCAATAATTGAAATATCAAAAGCAAGAACTACACAATAATAGTAATATAACGACAATGACAAACACCAACCACCCTAAGCGAGACATCACTACACTAGCTATTTACTAATTTTATATCCTAATACGTGTCTTCCACGTCTTTCTATCTAGAGGCATGTTCTCGATAACCTGAAGTTGGGTGATATCATGTCTTATCACCTCTTAATACTTCTTCGGCCTATCTCTACCCTTCTTTGTACCTTATATAACCAACCTTTTACATCTCCTTACTGATGTGCGCATATGTACATCTCCTCTTCACATGTCCAAATTATTTCAGTCTTAATTCCCTCATTCTTTTCACATGTCCAAATCCTACTAACCATCAATATAAAAGAAGGTAAAGATTTGCTTTTTTAAGATAACATACTTAATTAAGGAGTCAATGAGGCAGACTTCTTATCTCAACCAAAAATATGAGTAATAAAATAGAGGTAAAAAGTCAATTGACATATGTGGGGCTATGACTATATCCCATGTGATCTTTTGATCATATAACTCAATGTGTGACTATTCTTTTAAAGCTTAAAACGTCACTCAAGGTTTAAAAAAGGGGCAGCAATAGCTTTAGTCAGTGCTAGCCACTATAGGTTAATATTACAAAGTCAATTGTAAAAAGTGAAAAAGGAACTACCAACGTTGCTTTTTTCCTTTTGTTTAATAGAGGTCGATCGGATCAAAAATATTTCTAACGTATTGAAAATAATTTAAAATTTTATATGCTCTTTCATCTATATATTGAATTGGTGTAATTGCCCTTAATGTTAGGCTTCGAGTTAAAATGCTTCTCCTTTTAATGAAATTATGAAATGACATGTGAGACTTCATGTACGTATGTAGCCCTAACTATTAATAAATCAACTTATTCGAGTAAACTCAAAATAATTAAAAGTTATTTACTCGTGTTGAGTTCATGGATGCTTCACAATTTTACGACTAAATAAATTCAAATTTTTCATTAGAAACTTGATCTTTTTTGGTTGAAACTAATTTTAACAAGCCCTAACCAATTCTAGATCTTAGTTCAATTTAGTTTCTTCATCCATTATAATTTCTTCTTATTCTTTATATATTCACTAGATTTGATTGATATTGCAAAAAGTTTGGTAATTGGAAAATTGGCATGCATGATAGGTTGATTGAGGCAATATCAAATCTTAACTTTTACACTATTCTTTTTACAGAGAGATGTGATGAAACAAAGAAAATGGCTATTTGACATGATGCACAATTACTCCATTACATTTGTCAAAAAATCCTTTCTGAGTTGTCACACTATTTTTTTTTTTTTGTCACCGTTTGATTTGAAACAAAATAATTTGAATTATAATATGATTAAATATTAAAATTATTTAGTAAATATATTTTTATTAATAGGTATTTAGTTCATTGCATCAAATTGGACATATGAAGTACAATATAAAATAATAGGGTTCGAACATGAAGAGTACGTCATGCTAATGTGCCCTATATATGATACTTATGTTGGAATTAAACATTGATGAGCACATTGAACTTTAGTTTAAATGAGATAATTTTTTATATTTAATTTGAATATTATCTATGATTTTCAAAGCTATAAATTCTAGACTAGAAATTTGATTTGTTTGTGGTTAATTAAGTTAACTCTACTAAATGTAGTTGTCCAGAAAACTCAAGGGGTTAACCTGTTACGTGTTTAATTTTACTATAATTACTTAAAATGTGTATAGATAACATATTTTTTCGATTAGATATGTGACTTCAACGATTCTCATAGTTCGTTAATTAGTTAATCATCAACATAATTTCATAATTTTGGAAGATAGTTCGTTATTTTATCTCGATATTAGTAATTTTGAAATTATTATTCCACATAAAGTATGATGTAAAACTAATACCATAATTATTATATAAAGTATCAACCTTCCTTGGATTGTTAAATTAGCAATTGTACGAAAATTATCAAGTATTTCTTTATCAACTAACCAAAAGACTCTTCCTAGTTATAGTTTTTTCATATGGTTGTAACCAGAAAACTAGTCCTTGAGTGAAAAAACAAAACATGCTGCTAAAACATTCAATGAAACTAACTTTTATCACAAAGTATTTTCCTTACATAAATACTCTAATAAAAGAACATACATCTTGATACATAGCGACTGAGTCAGAATTTTTATTAAAAATATTTGAAATATGAAAAAATAAACATACGAAAAGATTGAAGGGGGTCCAAACAATGTAATCTTTCATTAAAAGTGATTCAGATGAATCCTTCGATCTTACTTGATTTCAACTTCGATGTAACGCGATACTAATAAAAAAAAAAATTAGTACTAGACAGGCTGTTTTCTTGTTTCACTCAAATTATATTTTTAATGTCTAGATTCACTTCTTTCCCCCCACACACAATCATACCTCTAGTGGACAAGTCTTTCCATTTTCCATCACACTTCCTATCGCAATAACTACTATTTCTTGAAAAGATAACGTAAAGTGAACGTCTTCATCCTTTAATTCATCTAAAAAGTCATATACCCCATAAAAAAAAAACCTACACTTTATTGATCATCGGGGCGGAGCTAGAGATCAAGATGAAAGTAAAGAATTTAATAATTTAAATTTTATATGTGTTATGAAAAAATTCATTCAACCTATATAAATTACTCTCTCCGTCTTAATTAAATTATTTTTTAAAGCTTTTTTGTGTATGTTAATAAAATAATATAATATATAATTTACTAAATTATTTTTATTTATTGAATATTTTTTAGAATTGAGGAGCATTAAAAAGAATTATTTTTTAATGTTAAGAATGTAATTGAAAATAAGTATCAACTTTAGTCTTGAATTATTAAAATAAGATTTTTTTATACTTAAAATATAGTTAAAATAGAACGAAAAAAGAAGTATTAATTTAAATTTTAATATTCTATGTGTCTCATTTTACGTGAAATCTTTTTTAGATATAAAAAAAACTGTTATTTTGCTATAATTAAAAATAATTTAACTTTAAAATCTTTAATTTTTTTTAAGACATATTTAAAAGTGTTCCTTTTTTTTAAAAAAAAAAAATACAATATCAAGTCAAATATCACACTATTTATTGTTATTATTGTTTCTTTTTTGTAAACTTTACAATGTTTTTCGTATTAATTATTTTACTTTATTCATAGTTTTCTTCTTCTTCTATTACTTGAGTTTTATCCACTTAAAATGAAAATCTTTCGAAAACAATCTCTTTACTTCATACGGTAGTGCTACGTACACTCAATCCTCCCTAGACTCCAAATAGCTAGAATCTTAAATTCGTAAACTTCAAATTCTGACTCCGTATTATCCGCCCCTTTCATTTCAATTTCCTATAACCTCAAACACCCAACCCCGATCTTCATTCTTTTACTACATATTCCATCTGTCACTCTCTTTCTTGAAAGTATTTCATTTTCCTCTTCTTATAGCAAAACCACTATTTCTCACCAAGCAAAATATCAAGAACTGAAAGCCATGAAAGAAAGAGGCAAAGCTGCAATGGAAACTGACACTTTCTCAGATTTCAATTACTCTGTTTCATCAGACATGCCCTGTAAGAAACACCAATCTTCATCTTCAATTGGAATCTGTTCTTATTGCCTTAAAGAGAAATTAGTCAATTTAGTTTGCTCAGAATGTGGTGAACAAAGACTCTCTTCTTGTTCTTGCTCTGATTCATCTGAAGTTGGAAGAATTGGGAGGATTTCATCTCTGTTAGAAAATGAGAAAAAACAGAGCATAAGAGGTGGAAAAACAGAGCAAGTCATTGTTCTAAGGAGAAGCAGTAGTAGTTGTGTTGAAATCAAGAAAAACAGCAATGGGTTTTGGAAAATCAAAAGATTTTTCAGTAAGAAGAAGAAAAAGGGTGTTGAAAATGGTAGTAATGATTTGGATGAAAATAGTGATATTTGGGTTTCTGATGCAATGGCAGTTTCAAGATCACGATCAGTTTGTAGTTTCAGAGGAGGTGGATTCAACGATACTGATGAAGGAAGTGATTACAGATTCTCAAGTGCTAAAATCTCCGATGTTACAGGTGGGATACTCATGGATTCTTCTGATGAACCAAGAAAAAGTGGATTTCGAAGCATATTTCCTGTTAAGGAAAGTGATTTTACTTCAATGGATGATTCAGCCTTTATCGACTTAAAATTGGATTTGTCGCTCGAGTCTAAATCAGATTATCCTGGTGGTGCTGTAAGGCTTAGTAATGGACGGGTTGGGTTGGATTTGAGCGGGTTGAAATCGGGATCAAGTACTGGGGCATTTGGGCATAGTGGTTCTTGTAGGATGACAAGGAGTGGTGGCAAAGGGAACAAAGTGTGGAAATGGATTTTTAAGCAAAGGTCAAGCAAATCTTGATAAACTATATATGGGTGAAAATCATTTACATTCTCGATTTTGGTTTAAAAATCAAATTCACCCCTCAATTATGAACAATAGACATTCTCCGTCGCGGTCTCTACCTTAGCTAGTTTAGAGAGTTACTTTGAAAAGTAAATATAGAATTTCCAATGCTTTTTATCTTCTTATAATCTCATATGTATCCATTTCCTCAACACATTGTGGTAGAGGATTAAGAAAAACAAACGAAGCAAAATAAATTGATCTTTTTATTTTTATTATTATTATACATAGAAGACTTTTCTTGTAGTTTCGTATAAACAATGTTTGTCCATTAAATTTGTTTTAGGATCCTTAAGTTGTTGATTTGACCTAAACCTTAATTTTGGTACACATCAAGTTGTTTCATTTCGATAGATTGAGGAGCCATCAAATCACTCTGAGTTGTTTTTTAGAAAAATAATTTATAAAGTGAAAGCAATTTAGGTAGTTGTCCGACTATCTTATTGACACTTTTACTACCTAACAATGGGAACTAGTGTGGTAGCTAGATTATTGTCGTCTTCTACCATCTTAATTATCGATGCTTTTTACTATCTAATAAAAAGGATGATATTTGTTGAGAGAAGTAAAATAAGGAGATAGATTATTATTATCTTCAACTATCTTATGAACGCTTTTATTATCTCAAAGAAAATGGTATTCTCTGAAAGAAGTAGAGTATGAGGAGCTACATTGTTATTTTCTTCGACTACCCTATTAATGCTCTTACTACCTAACAAAGAAGATGATATTCATTGAGAGAAATAATACGAGGAGGTAGATTATTATCGTCTTCAACTATCTTATAAAATTTCACATATAATCTAGAATTTTCACATCACTAATCTTTCATTATTATTATGATCTAGAATAATTAATAAGAATCTTTGTCTTTTAAAAAATAATTATTATTTTTCTTTAGTTATCATTGGTCTTCATATTACAATATTTTAATCATATCACATTGTCAAGAGATTAATTAGCCCAATTTGGATTAATTAAGTTGCGCGTGATCTTATTATAAACAATTTAATTGTTTTATCTAATAAACAAATTTTAGGCATAAAATATCTTTTGAGAAGTGGATTAATTCATTTAGTTGTAAGTTAAGTAGTAAGATAAACATATGGTATGTATTTACTATACACTATTATAGTTTGGAATAATCAGCATTCACAACTATTGCTTTATGATAGCTATGAAAATGCCCTCTCTCTCCTCTCTCTTTTTGCTCTCTCTCACCTCTCTGGGGGGGGGGG
>JAJOOR010004509.1:0-36594 GCA_036250505.1 Solanum acaule
TTTATTTATATTATTTATATCATTTCCTTAAATCACTTATTTTCTTTTATTTTGTTTATGTTATTTATAGTATCATTTTCTTAAATCACTTCATTTTTTTTTATTCATTCAATGTAAGAAATCTATATCTTTATATAATATAAAGTTATTTCTTTTATCTTCTTCATATGTGTTTTTTCCTTTTATTTATTTTTAATGTATCACCTCCATAACTTATATCTACTAAACTTTCTCTCTTAATAATATCATTAACTTCATGATTTTTAAGTTTTCATATTCATAACCCCCAACTATTAAATTATAAAATTCAATATACCTTATGATATTTCTTCATTTTGTGTCCATATAAATTCACAATTTTAATTTATTCACAGAGGAAAAAAAAGAGAGGAGAAAATGATAGTAATAAATTCAAGGAGGTATTTAAGGAAATGAAATAAATGAGGAAACATACATTTTTTACTTGAAAGAAGATGGAAGAAAGAGAGAGAGAGAGAGGGTTTTGATGAAATTGATCATCAACTACTGAATTTGAAAAGACAAAATGTAAAATAATAATTTAAATGCAATTTAACACCATAATTGTATAATAACTATTTTTATGATTGGAGAAATGAAGTGAAGAAATTTTATAGGAATTCTAAATAAAAATTTGAGAAAATAGTTAAATTATTATTCAATCGATATTAACATTCTATATTATTACATGATTTTCTTCCTTATTTAATACTCATAATTATGTAAAGAATTTTAATAATGGATATATTAAGATAATTTTATTTAGAGAAAAAAATGACAAGAGATGCATTTTAAGGAAACAAAATAAATGACAATAATGAGGAAATTATTTTCATTTTTTGTTTAAGGAAGATGAAAGAAAGAGAAGAAGAGGGATAGATTTGAAAAAATGTAATAAATTTCAATAGTTAATAAGGAAAGACAAAAAAAAAAGACAAGTTTTTCTTAATAAAAAAATGTAAATTTTTTTTTTCAAAATTCCGAGAAAAAGGGATAAATAATAATATTGTCCAATAAGACATGTCACCTTACTTTTTTTATCATTTAACTTTAGTATTATATATAGATATAGATTTTTAGCCGAAGAAATGATCTAAAAAAATTAAAATGATAAATTAAATTCTGATAAAAAAAAGTAAAATACAACGCATATAAAGTTATAATACCTAATTCCTTAAGTTAAATAAATTCTTTAAAAAAAACACAAAGAAAGAAAAATGAGTGATTTAAGTATTAATAATGAGATAATTGAGAAATGGAAAAGAGATTTAATAACATTAATGATGAAAATAATTAAAATATGACTACCTTAAATATAAAATAGTAAGGTAAAATATGACTACCTTAAATATAATGGACTTACCCACTATATCTAACACACACAAAAAAAAAAAAAAAAAGACAAATTCCTTTGAGGTGAAATCCTATCAATTAATAAATACAAAAATAAAATGTAATTCTAACATTTGAGTTTACTTTTGAAAACGTTTTTCTATCTATGTTTTTTTACTTATTTGAATCATTTAAGATTTTTAATTATTTTAGTAGCCATATATAATGAAATGATCCTAACTATTAAATACTATTTGAAAACTTGACAAAAATTAATTGTATCCCTGAACATTACTGAACAAATTTGTACCGGAGGGGATCTCAATATATATACACACATGTTCATTTATCATGGTATTATATAATATAAATTTTAGGTTTCTTTCTTGTAACTAATAATTGCATGATATCTTTTCCCCAATACGTTTATACAACATCCTAATAATCTAAATATTGGATATTTAATGTTACATAATAAACTCAGTTCATGCGAGTAATCATAATATATGTTATTAGGAAAAGAACACCTATATATACATAATATAACCTATTAGAAAAAAAAACATATCTCTCAATATATATATATTTGTTCATGAATTAACATCATATATAATGGTGTAATTATTATATATTAATTTTAACTAAAGATGCATAAAAGAAAAAATAAAATAGAAAATACTTTTAAGAAAAAATAAAAAAGAAAGAAATTAGTGAACAAAGAAGTTGAAAGAAATAATGTCAGCATTAATTTTGGCTCTTTTCAAATGAGAAAATAATTTTTTCCTTATCCTCCTCCTAATTTGATATGAATTTCACAAATATATTAATTTTTCCTCCAAATAATTCTTCCTTATTCTCCTCTTAATTTGATATGAATTTCATAAATAGATTGATTCTTTCTCCAAATATTCTTCTTGCCCTTTGAACAATCTACACACTTATAAATTTCTCAACCAAATGAATTCCCCCCCCCCCCCCTCCCCCCCTCCCCAACAAATATCTCTTTATAGGAAAAATTATAGTGCAACATCCTTTCAAAAAGTCTTTTATTTTGAGGAGGTACACTTGTTGCATGACCTTTCTTGATAAACAATGTGATATCCAGAAATCGATTGACGTGAAGAAGAAGAGGCGAAGGAATTTCTCAACCAAATGATTTTTTTCCCCAACAAATATCTCTTTGTAGGAAAAATTATAGTGCAACATCCTTTCAAAAAGTCTTTTATTTTGAGTAGGTACGCTTGTTGCATAACCTTTCTTTATAAACAACGTGATATTCAGAAATTGATTGACGTGAAGAAGAAGAAGAGCCGAAGGAGTCTATTATTGTTGTTTATGGATGATCAAATATTTCTATGCTATAGGCTAAATATAAACAGTTGTGGAAAATGAAAAGTTGTTGGTCTCTTTATCTTCCATTTACTTAAATGTATATTAATTTGAGGAATGTTTAAAAGGGATGTGATTAATTGGTAATGCATTAAAACACTTTCAGTTTTTTAAAGTATAAATTTAAAAATAGAAAACAAATATAAAATGTCAAAAAAAGGAGATAAAAAATAAATAGAAATGGAGCTCATAGAGAGGTGCCACATCAAATTATTTATATCCAGCTTTATATGTATATATAGATTTCAATTTTCAACAGCTACCTCTAGACCTCCTTGTTTGTCCCCTTCATTAATTGTCGCCATCAACATGTTTGATTATTTGATATGTCTACCTTAAATATACATACGAAGAGACACTTCCTATTCTTTTTTAAGAAAATAAATAATAACCTTTGGGGGTAGTTCAGCTAATTAATTATGTTGCTATCAAACCTATACATAAGTGTACGTGGTCTACAAGTAGTAAAATGACGGAAGAGTCAAATATCGAATCTTTAAAAACTTATGATGAACACAGTTAATTATCAGAGGTAACGTTCTTCTTTGAGCCCCATACTAAAAATTTATGATGAACACAATTAATTATCGCGCTCACGATTAATTTAGAAGTGATATAGGTCGCACCACGCCTACTATGGTGCCCAAAACTTGGTCAATTTCTCATCATCTTTTCGAATGTTCGAGCATCCATTCGATGTAAAATTATTTATATATATAGTAATTTTTTCAAAATTGAATATATTAAATGTTCAGTGAACAAATCTCCTGATGGGTCTTTTGGCTGAGTAGCTAGTTTTTGCAGGTTGTGTTTCTAAAAAGGTCAAGAATTCAATTTGCGCTAATAACAATGATCTTTAAGCTAAATTTAAAATAAAAACAATGATATAATGCTCTAGCTGGATTCGAAACTCTGGTCTTAGAGGTGGTTCCTCTTCTTTGTAAACCAACAATACAAGGACACTCTTATTCTCCTCATGGGTGCACTGTTAAATATATATCTTAATTTCTATCAGTTTCTTAATATATATATATATATATAGACATATATACACATGATTTTTTCGAAGTTAACAGGTGCATATGCACCCAAACTGATAAAGATAGAACCGCCTCTGACCACCACAAGCCAAAAATTCTACATCCGTCATTACGATAGAAATAAAGCTTGGAAATGAAGGATGCGCTCGCGGAAACAATGAGATCATCAACATAAACTATAAGATAGACTTGAATGCCTGTCAATCGGTATTTTATATGATGTGATGTTGCTAGTTTCATCTACTAGTAAGAGAAGCTGCGGTGAATGAATTCTTCTTAGCTAAGGAATGTTTGTTGGACACCCACCCATTGTCCAGTTCCGGCTAGCGCTCCTCGTTGCCTTTGTTTGCACGGTCTCATCACTTAGTGGTCTGCGTGTAACACTAATATTTGCTCCAAACAATTTTTACTATTTCTTAACACTTAGCCTTGAGTGTTGCTTTCCATAGGTTCCAATTTCATTCTCAAACTATTTTCTTCCTCAAAAAGTGAATTTTCGTGCTCAAAGTACCTACCTATATGCATTATTCAAACTTCAATTAGTACAATACTTCGTAATTATCATTAGTAGGATGTATTTTACATGACATGCAAACAACGTAACGTTTAAAAACATATAAATACGCCTAAAATCATCCGCTCAAAAAATAGCCGACAAATCATATATATATTAATTAGTAATTATAAATATTTTTGACCGATCAACTAAATATGCAACTTTTCGAAAAGTAATGGTAAGTAGATAAATTTAATACTATTAAGTATTAATTGTTGATCTACAACAACCCGTAAATATATGTTATAAAAATTAAATTACATTGATCCAATAGATATCGTCCTCAGTTTTGAGAGGTCAGATATAAAGTTAATTTAGAACAAGAGTCACTCCAACACCTTAAGCCGATCACGAGGAAAGGAATTCACTATGATGGGTTCCTTAAAAAAGTATCAATAGTTTAATTTGTCCAAAAGAAATTGAATTTCTCACTCGGTATTCAGTATCTTTACAAGGAATCCGATTAAATTCAGATCCAGTACTTAACTTTTCTATTTTTAAGCTTTTTAAGGAATATAAATATAGTTAAGACAACACAAGCAAAGAGGAGCCGAGGATCATATTTATATTTATTTTATATTTAATAGATATATGAATTAAATAATTGAGACATAGTTAAATAAATATAAATTCTTTATCAAAATATTTTTATCTTGAAAATATTAAATCTATATTTTTCTTTAAAAAAGCAAAATTTTGTATTATTTCTCAAAAGCAGTTTTCCTTTTTGATAAAACACATCAATATTTTTATAAAAGAAAGTGCATTATTTTTTAAAGAATAAAAAAACTGATTTTAATATTGGTGGTCGACCATTCCGATCGAACTAAAGAAGAAGATAAGCTAATACAATACTTCCTTCATTTTATTTTATTTGAATTCTATATTACAAAATTAATTTATTTCTTTACTTGTTCATTTTAGAAAATTAAAAAAAAATTACTATATTTTTTCCATACTATTCTCAGTATTAAATAACTATAAAAAATAATATTAGTTAAATTTAGAATTCCAATATATTCTTAACAAAAATATTTTAATAAAATATACCTCTTTAAAAAAAAATAAGTATTGCCCTAAGTTAATATGGATGGGGTAAAATAGTACAGATAAGGTTACATTAAATGCTATCAATCACACACAACTAATTCAATTTAATGTAAAACCTACTCTCAGTTTAATTTTACTAATTTAATATCTACTTGACACGCCTCCTAAAAAAGTAATAAAATAGAATGACAATTTATTATATTATCTTTTGATTTTAATGATTTTAATTCATGCATGAAAAATAACCATAATTAATAATAAAAGTAATTAGAAACTAAATAATAAATCATCTATTAACTTTTGAAGCTGGACAAATAAAAATGAACAATTATTTTTAATATAGTGAATAAATAAAAATTGACAACTATTAGGTTAGTTTTTCAGCAAGTTTTAAAACTTCTTCACCAACCAGCCTCTTATAAAAGTAAAAAAATCTCCTCATATTTATGAGGCAATCGCTCACCCAAAATTATCAAACATTTATGCATTTCTTTCAAACTAGTTTTAGGGAAGAAAATAGTGACTCAAGAATCTATCGAAAACAATTTTTATATTTCTCAAAATAAAGATAAAATTTGCGTACACATCTTTCTCAGACTCCATGTGTGATCATATACTGGTATGTTATTGCTGATCATTTATGTACACAACGACTTAAGTTGGTATAAGGTGTTATTATTTTCAATCAAAAGCAGATGTGGTATTAAAAAAATAATATAATTTGATAGAAAAATTAAATGTTTCTCCCCTAAATAATTGGAGATCTTCAAAACATCCAAAAACGCAAAGTTGAATATAAGTGGCAACTGGCAAAAAAAAGTGAATATAGTGTCTAGTAATAAATCATTGAATGGTTATGCTTAGTAACAATGTGTCTATTTTATTATAGAGGAAAAGGACAAATATATTTCCGAACTATCGTAAATGGTATGCAAATATCATTCGTCATACTTTTGGGACATTGGTGCCCCTGCCGTTCAAAAACTAGAGTGTATATGCCCTTCACTCTAACGGAAGACTAAATAGGGACGTGTGGCGCAATTGTATCCATCGATCCGATGTCGGGTCGGTGGATAAGATTATGACACATGTATGTCCGTTACTATAAAGGGTATATATGCTCTAGTTTTTGGGTGACAGGGGCACCAATGTCCCTAAAGTATGACGGAGAGTATTTGCATACCATTTACGATAGTTCGGGGATATATTCGTCCTTTTTCCCTTTATTCTAATATATAGGTTCATTGCTTAAATTAAGCACCGGTGCTGGGGTGTCAAAAATGAGCCCAAATATAGGTAATTATCCAATTCGTCCAGAATTTTAAAGGTTGGACTTAAGATAATTTGAATTGGGTTTAATCTCAATCCATTAATTGATGCTAGGGGTGTCAAAAATGAATATATTAAATTTAATAATTTGTGAAATGTATTAGATATTGAATACAATATTTAATAAAGGAAAAAAGGACAAAATACCCCTGAACTATCGTAAATGGTATGCAGATACCCTCCGTCATACTTTTGGGACATTGGTGCCCCTGCCGTCCAAAAACTAGAGCATATATGCCATTCACTCTAACGGAAGACTAAATAGGGACACGTGGAAAAATCTTATTCGTCAATCCGATATTTAATAAATGTAGGGTCGGTGGATAAGATTATGACACGTGTGTGTCCGTTAGTATAAAGGATATATATGCTCTAGTTTTTGGACGGTAGGGGCACCAATGTTCCAAAAGTATGACAGAGGGTATCTGCATATCATTTACGATAGTTCGGGGGTATATTAGTCATTTTTCCCTATGACACAAAAGGGTAAACTACATCTTGAATTTCTAAACAAGACAAGTATTGTTGAATGATTATTTTTAATATAATGGATTTGGACGGGTGAAAGTAATTAACCGTCCGAATCAGAAGTTTCCAGTATGCCCATTTATTCCACTTTCTAACCAGTATCGTCTTTAATAGATGCAATAAGTAGTATGGTCTACATCGGCTATTTTTTGTTACACAATTTGAGGTGCTCCATTTCCATATATAGGCTGCCATTACCATTTTTATATATGTATATCAGTATATGTATACAAAAGCTAATTTAGCTATTTCAATTTTGTATACACCAAAGCAATGGGGAGCCTTGGTCTTAAACCTATTAACACTAATGGCCAGAAAAACAGCACGGTGGTCGTAATAGAACAAGAACAAGAGCCAGCAAGTCCAGCTACGCGATTGTTCCATACAAAAAACCTCAATTGTCACATTATTGCTATCTTAGGTTGCACTACAAAGATCAACCCCGATGTCATCAAGAAAGGACTCGAGTCTACTCTCCTCAATCACCCTCGCTTCTCTAGTATACCGGTACGTAGACAAGTTAGTTTTTTCAGTTTGACTTTTATATACTGACATGCACGTCCAAAAATATTAGTTAAGTGATTAAAAAACACTATATTGCTTTAGATAAAAAGGAATTCAACAAATTATAAATATAGATAAAAAAAAAGGCTATATGCAATACATGCAATACATGCAACTTCTGTTGAAGGGAGTTTGATTCCCCTTAACCATATATATAGCTCTATCCCTAGTGGAAATTACCTGAAAAGTAAAATAAGTTACGTCCTACAACAGGTTAATTAAAATCAGGGGTAGCTAGCATGGAAAGTACCAGTTCGTCAAAACTTAGTAACTTTGGTCCAGAATTTATATATATATAGTTATTGAGAAATCCACTAGATAATTAGTACATATCATTAGTGTAAAAACTCACAAACTTCAAATCCTGGATGTACTTCTGATCGAAAGACATTATTGTTATTACTCCTATAAAAGTTTATACTTCTCTACACCTTTTTATAGTGACACATTCTTTCTTATGTTACCATATTTTCTTTTATTTGAAAAGGTGGTGGATGAAAAGAAAGGTGTAAGGAAGTGGAAGAAAACGAAGGTAAATGTGGATGAACATATAGTATGTCCGGATTTGGACCCGGACATGGATTCTCCAGACGAATTTCTGGAGAAGTATACGTCGAATCAAACAACAATACCTTTAGACATGACAAAGCCACTTTGGGAAGTTCACATATTAAACATCAAAACTTCTGAAGCAAATGCTATTGGGATTTTAAAATTGCACCATTCAATTGGTGATGGAATGTCAATTATATCGTTAATTTTGGCGTGTACTCGAAAAGCTTCGGATCCAGAAGCATTGCCTACTTTACCTTCAAGTACAAAAATTAAGGAAAAAAATGATGTTGGATTATTAAGGAGGTTTTGTTACTATGTTTGGTTTTTGTGTATGGTGTTTTGGTATACGATTGTGGATGTTGTTTTGTTTTTGGCAACTATTTTGTTTCTTAAGGACACAGAGACACCAATGAAAGGAGGAGTTGGAGTTGAGCATAGTCCTAAGAGACTTGTGCACACGACTGTTAGCCTTGATGACATGAAAATAGTCAAGAATGCCTTGAACTTGGTATGTGCACTTCTGCTTCATTTTACGTGACACTCTTTTTGACATGTTCTTATATTCACCTACTTTTAAAGATAACATTTGTTTTTGAGAAAATTATAGTCTCCATTGATTTTGTATGGGCTTAGTTTGGATTTGGATTTTTTCTTTAACAACATATTCTAATTTTTTTTTGCAACTTATTTATTGCTTGAATTATGTTACATATTGTAGACAATTAATGATGTAGTGATGGGCATGACACAAGCTGGTTTCTCAAGATATCTCAATAGAAGATATGGTCAGTATCTGTATTTTCCACTGCTCCCTAATTAATTACACCT
Source organism: Solanum acaule (assembly GCA_036250505.1). Lineage (NCBI taxonomy): Eukaryota > Viridiplantae > Streptophyta > Magnoliopsida > Solanales > Solanaceae > Solanum > Solanum acaule. The sequence continues at coordinate 9,190 of JAJOOR010004509.1, forward strand.
TACTAGCTCTTCTGAGTATTTAGCTATTGGTCAAACTATTGCTCTCTATATGCATTTATTTGATCATGCTTCTTTTTAGTTACGCTACTTTCTCCTATTCATTTTACTTGTGGTATTTTTTGTTCGCCCTTTAAAAGAATAATTTAATCAAATTATCTTTCTTTATTCTTTAATGAGTATTACTTTTTTGTTTTTACTTTTTTTGAATAATGGTAAAGGTAAAAATATATGCTTATTGTATCTTGATTTTTGAATCAATTATTTTTAGTAAGCACGACAACTAAAATGAACTGGAAAAAGTGGTCCATTTAGAAAGCATCTTCTTACTTCTTCATTATAAGTTTACCCTAAATTAAGCATTAACCAAACTTTAAATATGAATTTCAGATTAATTACTTGCTCAATTTGTATTTTTGGGTTTTAATTACATGTTAATTTTTACTACTAATAAAAATGTGGTTATGTTCAGGTAACAAGAATGGAAAAGGAAGCAGCAAGACAAATAATTTGCCTAAGAACATTCGTCTTAGAGGATCTATTGTTTTTAACATAAGACCTTCTACTGGAATTAAAGTAACAACAATCCCTTTATATTTACTATCTCTGTTTCAATTTAACGTCTTACTTTCTTTTAGTGTTTCCTATATCTAGTAAGTTTTTAATTGCAATATTCTCATTATTGTACCTTCACCTATCTATGTTTGGGGATCTTTAAAATCAATGTGGTCCTCCAAAGTACATTATATTTTTAAAATCTGACATACTTCTATCGACATTTTCTGATGGTCCAAGCAAATATATAGAGATCTCTAATAACATTCTGTTTTTAGTATAATATACATATTTTTAATTAAGGTAAGATGACAATTTTTTAAAAAAATTGTTTAATGTATGCAGGCTCTAGCAGAGATGATGGAGAAAAAATCAAAGGCAAGATGGGGCAATAAAATAGGATATGTGTTGACCCGATTACCCATAAGCTTACCCGATAACCCGTTGGATTATATCCGACAAGCGAAAACCATTATCGATAGAAAAAAACTCTCTCTTGAATCCAGATTCTCTTTTAGCGCTGCTAAGTTAACCCAAGATATATTCGGATCCAAGGTGAGTTTTTTTTTTTCCCCCAATTACTAGAGTTTATGACGTCATGTATATAAAACTTATGATATTAAATATGTTAAAATATTTGTACATTAGATAAAATATCATTAAAACTATTTTAAAAAGTTATATTCTCACAAATTTATAGAGAAATTATTATTTTTTTAAAACATAGTAGAAATGAATAATATAGATCACAACATAGCGATTTATCCTGAAATATCACATCTTTATCGTATTCGAATTTGACAACTTCCAAGTAAAATCTTATTATTGTTATTATGAAAGGTGGCGGCAAAGGTGACAAGGAGAGTTCTATCGAGCACCACGGTTTTAATATCAAACGTGGTTGGGCCTCAAGAAGAAATCACATTTTATGGCCATAAATTGGCTTATGTTGCTCCTACAACTTTTGGACTCCCATATGTTAGTATATATATATATATACTGACCACTAACTTTCATGAATTTTGTTTTCAAACTTTTAAATAATATTTGAAAAGTCCATCTCATAATTTGTTTGATCAAGTTTTTAATAAAATAATATTTTATTTTTTAATTTATATGATGTCATTTACGAATTTGGCGTGGGTGCAGGCTGTGACAATACATTTCCAAAGCTATTGTAATAAAATGACAATATCAATGGCGGTAGATCCACAAGTGATTCCAGATCCATACCAGTTATGTGATGACCTACAAGACTCACTTCAGATGTTTAAAGAGGCTGTCACTAAACAAGACATGGTATAAATCAAGTCTCTTGGTCGTTTGATAGACGAGATGAAGTAGATAAAGATATTTTCTGAATTTGAGATATTTTATGTAATTATATTATATTTTATTTTATTTTTATGATGAGGTTAAATGAATTCTAAATTTTATCTTCAGATATTATCCTTATCTCATGATCAAATGACCAGACTTGCTACTTCTTCTTTCTTTTCTTTTTGTTGGCAAGATATTGTACAACTCTGAAACTTTTATATAACTCTATGTGTTTCAATTTACATGTCAATATCAGTACTCTCCATATCAAATTATTTAATGTGATTCTTAAAAATAATTATTTTGAATTATTTATCATTTTTGAAGTTTAAGATAAAAAATTTTATTTATTTTTCCTTTTATCTTTATTTAGAAAATAATAAAGTAATTGTTCTAAAAAACTACAAGCATCTAAATAAAATAAATATTTAATGAAAAGAGAAATATCATAAAATATTAAAGAATCCTTCTAATTAGTATTTTCTTTGATTACATCTTTATTTTAAGAAATTAAAGAATTTATAAAAAAATAAATAGATACTTTTGACTGTCATATTTTGAACTTTATACAAAGCGCCACTAAGTGAGTGCAATTTTGATTCTCCACAATAAACTTCTGAAATTACCTGTTTCACTATCATATTTGTTCCACTCTTTGTTGTTGGAATATCGTCAATCAGTGGTGGATTTAATAGGTTGGTGTGGGTTTACAAAATAAAGTAGTATTTTTTTCAAATTCTATACCTGTATTAAAATATTTAATAAATATCTATAAGCGTTTTGATTGTGAACTCATGTGTTATTGTATTATATTAACTTAAAATCATTATAGGAATCATAAACTTTAAATTTTAAATTTGTGCGACTATTTGCATGTCATAGATATTTTGAAAATATTTGCACTTGCATAATTAGTGGTCCAATTAAATTAAGCTCCTCTTGTAAGCCCCCATGGATCTTTTGTTTTTTCCCTTCGATAACTTACATAGTCTTGATTATTAATCCTTTGTGTATCTTTTGAACTTATTAATCCTTATACGGTGAAAATTCATCTATAGTAAAAAAATTATACACTTGATTTTTTGAACTTGCTTCAAGCTATCATGACTATTGACGAAATAATAGAAATTTCATGGATTCATTTTCAATTTAACACAATGGGCACTTCAAATCATCAACGACTTTCCATCTTGACGGTCTATACTATTGTTTTAAGGGTAACCTATTGTTATGGACATGAATAATATAAAGCATCATTTAGGTGTTTTCGAGTTCTATCGCAAAATATCAATTTATTCCAAAATTATAATTAAATGTTGTCTAACTTTCATGTAGCTAGGTTAGGCTTGGTGGTAGTTTGATACTTCGTACATGTTTCTCTTGTAGACCAATAGTATTAGTAGGTTAACGTAGTTCTCTGTCTAACAATCTATGCTGCTATATCGATTGTGTTTTGATTATCACATTACTTTGTTATTGATACCGTATGTTATGTGATGCTTTCTCTAGTACTTATTCTATATCTTTTCTTCTATATGTTCTTTGATATATGTTACCTAAGCCAGAGGTATAATTTATGTATGTTTTACCCTTTCCAAATTTCCTCGTATTGAATACTCTAAATGTATTATTGTTGTCACATTATGTACTAATACGTAATACATCAAAGTAAATACGGAATGAGAAATAAATCAACATTGTATAATCTTTACATACTAATTTTACAAGTAATTTCCATGTTACTCACCATATCCTTGCATAACTTATATTTAAATTAAGCAACCTAAGTAATTTGTTCTCATTTTTCGTTTAAATGTTTTGGAGAATGCTTTTAGTTTTTATTGAAGCTAATTGTTTCGATAATTTGTGTAGAAACACACTTTATATTTCAAGATCAAACAATTAAACTCTTTCTAAAGGTGTACAAACTGGAATAAAAAAAAAATGGAATCAAAAAAATTGAAGGTGTACAAGCCAAATGGAAGCGACGAATTAAGTTAGATCAAAGAAAAAAATCAGGTTAGTTATTTGGTTAAGTTTGTGTTGAGAAAAAAAATCAACCATTTTTGATTTGATTTTTCAAAGTTTAGATATATTATTTCAAATTTGAGCTTGTAAATATTTTGTTTTGTATTCAAATGTTACAATTATCTTCTTATAGATTTCAGATTGAAAGTTAACAATATACTTGGAAATTTTTTATTTTTTTTTTGAAGAATCCTATTCAGTTAACATTTTTAAGTTCTAGTCTCCACACATGTAAACTATATTTGATCTCTCTTTTCAATCACAGTGTAATTGTAGGAAATTTGAAAAAACTAAATATATAAAAAAAATGAAAGAACCGATTAAAATCAAAACCAAAAAAACTGACTTTATATTAATTTGATTTAAATTAAAATTTTCATAAACTGGCATAGCTGATTTCATTATTTTTAATTAAAAATCAAATCAGCCCGACCTAATATACATCCCTACCGTAAATAATGAAATTCTTAATTTATATTGAATTTATTTTAGGGATAAAAAAAATTTTAAAAAAAGAATGGATTAATAATTGAAATTTGAAAAACATTTAGAAATGTAAATTTCTAAAATCTTAATATATACAATTGTTTTTCCATAAATATAAATAGGGTCTTCTGGGATTCTCCTCAGTCTCTTACATTTGAACACAAGAAGTCTCTACACTTGGTTTCATTTTGCACTCTTCGTATACTTCAATCCATCAAAACCCTAATCCCCATTTTCTCGATCAATCCAATGGCGATAATTTCTGATTTCGAGGAGCAAGATAGCAAACCACCATCATCATCGACGGCGGCGGCGGCGGCGTCAAAGCCCTTTAAGGCCGTGCTTGATCCTGCTAATCCTCTAGGGTTTCTTCAAGCCGTGTTCGAGTTCGTCGGCCGGGAATCTGATCTCTTCAAGAGTGATTCATTGATTAATGATGTCAATGCTGTTGTTCGTATGGTGAAAGACAAGCTGCTGACCGAGGAGCGCAAGAGGAAAGTGGAAGCAGAAGCATCAAACTCAAAGGCGGCGGGAAAGAAGGTCAAGGAGGATGTTCCAGTTGTTGCTGCAACTGCTGCTGCAAAGAAGGAAGAGGTTAAAGAGGCAAAAGGGAAAGAAGTTATGAAGGAGGCTAAGGAGGAGGACAAGAATGGTTCTCAAGGTAACGTTTACTGTGAGTCGGATGAATTATGTTAGTTATTTAGGGAATGATTGTTTATAGACTGCTACATTGGCCATTGGCGAAGTCTGTTCAAGTAAAGTTTTGGTCTTCGGGTTGAATGTTCTGCATATCTATTGTTCCTGATACATAGCACTTCTGTCATTTACTATAGTTAACTGAAATTGATGTTGGATTTATATAAGTTTCACAGCCTAAAACTAAGTTCTTCGTAGTGTTTTTATGAACTTGAAACCAAAGACATACTTCCTCTGTCCTGCTTATACTGTGGTACTTTCTAGTTTCTAGATATGGCATTATAGATGTTTACTTGTGTGTTGATGAGGAAAATTTGACATATATATTATTAGCAATAGTGATCACACTTTATAATTTGAGTAGATTTAGTGAATTTGATATGTTGAAAGTTGTGAGAGATTAAGAAATTGAAGAGTATCAACTTTTGGGGGATATTCTGAAATGCGAAGATGGTCATATAAGTCTACGAATAAGGTATTTCACGACTAGGTCATAACTGTGAACTATATTTGAGTTTAGTCTATGATTTAGTTACTAAAAAGGGACTGCTAAATGTTTATACTCTTCCATTTCTTTAATTTTCACAACTACCAAGAAATAAACTTACTAAAACTTTCAAGAGTATCAACATTTTGGGGATATTCCTAAGTGGGAAGAGTGTCATATAAGTTGGACAGAGAGATATTTCACTACTAGGTAAAAGTTTGAATTGTATTTGGGTTTTGTCTATGATTAGTTGCTATAAAGGGACTGCTACCAATTAGGCTAGAAAGAGGACAGTAAGCGTCGTGTAAAATGACTGACTTGAATGGTGAGTTATCCTATAAGATGTAAACCTTTGAGTCAACAAGTATGGATTTTTTATTTTATTAGAAGATTTCATATTAAATTGTTTATCAAATAATGTATGTACTAGTTAGATTGCTGTTTTAAATTTGAATTAGAAACTGTTGGTGATTACAAGTTTGTTGTGGATTGTCAGATTATGCAGTCATGTACTATTTTCAGTATGCATTGAAAAAGTTTGTTTTTTAAAAATTTGTTATGCATTAGAAGTGGCAGATTAACTCATTAAATGTATCTTTATTCTCAAATTTGAATTAACAAATAGGTCCTTACAACAAGAGTTTCTGTCTGTTTGCTGGTTTTTACAAAATGATTGAGGACTTTGCTTGATAAATTTCAAATTTGGCTGAAATAAGCTTCATATTCAAGCCCTTATGTTATCTCCTTTTACTTATTATCCTGTTTGGTTTTGATATGGCATCAGAGAACGTTAACTACTTTCAGTTTAGATGTGTATACCTTTTGATAGGATACTGATATAAATCGTGATGGCCCTTTTAACTTCAATTGTATGATATGACATTGTTTGTAGAATTGTAGTGCATCAAACCTTGAATTGCATGTAAAGTGTTGGTACAATCTTTTGTATTTTATATTGGTCTGAATGTCTTGTTTGCTATTAGTTCAACATTTCTTGTGCAATACCATAACTTCTCACTGCCCTCTCTAATGATACATCTGCAGGTCCTGCAGCTCCTAACAACAACAATGGCCTTGACCTTGAGAACTACTCATGGGGTCAATCACTACAGGAAGTAAATGTTAATATTCCTGTACCTGCTGGAACAAAATCAAGGTTCATTGTTTGTGATATATCAAGGAACCGTCTTAAAGTTGGACTAAAGGGCCAGCCTCCCATAATTGATGTGAGTGTATTCTTTAGTTTGGTAGTCAAAGATGTTATATTCTGTGTGCCTGTGTTTCATGTCAAATTGTATAGTCAAAATTTGCACTTGCTATATATTGACTTTCATTCCTTTGTGACTTGCAGGGAGAACTATATCGACCTGTGAAAGTTGATGATTGTTTCTGGAGTTTAGGTAAGTTGCTCATATTTTTGACTTGCTAGGTGTTCTTTGGATTTTGTATCGATCTTCTTGCTCATTGGTACTGTTAGGCTATGCTTGTTTTGTTTTTTCTCAAACTCTGTAGCTGTGCTTAATGAGTTCAAAGTAAACTATCATAGAGTCTTGTTCAATAACAGTGATGCAGCTTTATTAAGGACAAATGATACTGAATTAATATATTTGCAGAGGACCAAAAATCCATCTCTGTTCTCCTAACCAAGAAGGACCAAATGGAATGGTGGAAATGCTGTGTGAAAGGTGAACCTGAAATTGATACGCAGAAAGCAGAACCTGAAAGCAGCAAGCTGTCAGATTTGGACCCCGAGACGCGATCAACTGTGGAGAAGATGATGGTAGGATTCTATTGCTCATCTACATTATATGCTTATATGCTCACTTTGGAATTGATTGTTTCAAATTGTGTTCTTGCTCTATATTGACATAATTGCTTATGGGACTTTTTACCTGATTCTCATGGTAGATTTTGGCATACTTTGAGCATGTCATGTACATCACAAATTTTTTGGCAGTTCACTCTCCCTCATCCAATTACAGAATTCTTTTGGTTTCCTATTACTGTTTCTCATGAAGTCCTCGTCATGTATGGAGTTATGCACTTTGGCATTAAAAACATACTGTTTAAATTGGAAGTGTGGTATAATGTTCTCCTCTTTAAAACAAACTCTTTGAAGTGGTTTCAAGATGCTATGGTGTCCTTAGTTTCTACATGTTTTTGCATTTACTTTTACATAAGCTTATAGTTTTTCCTTGATACCTAAGTTTGGGTGCTAACATTTATGGTCCCAAGTAATGTCTTCTATCAAGGTGTAAAACTTTTGCATGGAAGGTTTTTTTCAGATGCTTAAATCTTTATCCTTGGTAAGATTCATAAATTTCAGTTCTTTTGCTTAGAGATTTCAGTCTTTCCCATGCTCTTTATTGGATTACGGTGTCTCCTGTGATCCTGAAGCTAATATTGGTAATTAACAAACTGACTCATACTTGGCTTGAGGATATAAGAAAAAAAGGTTACGTATCATCTAGATAAGCTGATTTTTCTAGGTTGCTTCTGCTACCCAGCCATCCTTGATGTCTACGCTTCATCCTGTTGAACAACTTTATTGATAGGCTGGTTGGTTTAGCCGTTTATTCTTTGTCAGGTACATTTATTAGATTAGAACTGTACATTATATTGCATCCCACAACTTTAGTTGCTTTTTTGAGAAATCCTGTTGGCTGTAATTTATGCCCTTAGTGTGTGATGATGCTAGTTACTTCTATTTGCTTGATGAGAAATTCCTTTTGCAGTTTGATCAGCGACAGAAATCCATGGGTCTTCCAACAAGTGATGAGACGCAGAAACAAGAAATTCTCAAGAAATTTATGGCAGAGGTGCAAACATATCATGTATTACTTTGTTTATCTCCTTTACCCGGTTCTCTGTGTATGACTTGACTCATCGTGTTCTTGATCTGCTGCAGCATCCTGAAATGGACTTCTCAAAGGCGAAGATATCCTGATATGCTGGTAATTTGCTTGGCAGTGTTACTTATTGGAACATGTTTCTTAGCAGGAAGAAGCTAAATCATCTTTTTGGCTAGACTCTTTACTTTGCTCTTTTATTGGGATAGTGCGACCTTGGAAATTTATGTGCATTGAGGTGCTTTATATCTGATAGGTGTCTTTCAAGAAACTCAGGGAATTATCTATACATACTTGGTTGTAACAGATTATTAGAACTTTGGGGTCTGGATTCTACCATATTCAATCAAACAGCAGTTCATGTATTGTCCTGCCTTGGCATGGAATTTTATGTCTTGGGTGGCGTATTTTGGTATTTGCGTGTCTTCTCCAAGAAGCTTTGTTTATTTGATTATTGTGTTTAATGTGATCTTTGTGCATACACCTCCTGAGTCCCCTGTCAATTTCTGGTTAATGCGCAATAGGAAGAACCAGAAGCGCTTCACCTGTGTCTGCGTTGCTGCATGTCCTCTTTCTAGCTATCCCCGACCAATCTAATTTGAGTAAGATACAGAAACGCTTACTAATGCCTAAAGGGGATATACAACAGTTTCATTTCCCGGTAGGATATTTCTCAAATGGGTAAAGAGGACATGCAGCAGTTTCAAATAGGCTTTTCTCAACCTTTCTATGACACTGTATTAGAACTCTTGAACTGTAGATCTAAGAAGCTCTTATCTTAATGTTCAGACTTTTAAGTTAGCCAGTTTACTTTTTTCAATTTATTGAAGGTCCTATGATCCTTGGAAAGTCGGTCTTGTACAATAAGGGTGTTCTGTTATGAGGTGATAAAAGTGAATTTCTTACTTATTTTCTAGCAAAATAATATAGGGTGGATTGATATGGGATGGGGGTTGGATGTGTAGGAGGGAGAATGAATTTAGAATTGCTATTGATACTTGTTTTTCCTGTTTTTATCGGGGAGATCATTTTCATCATCTTTAAGTAACTTGTTTTCTTAGAGATTTTGTTGATGGAAACATTTGAACTGGTTAAACATTGAAAAATTGGAAAACATTTTCCTCCGTACCATAGAATATGTTTTCCATCTTTAAGAACACACCCTAGTGACCTTTAATCCTCAAGCGAAACACCTTCCCAGTTCCAGGCTAAGTTCAGTTTTGTCTTTGAACCAAGCTGTCCAACTTAGACATCAAGTTGTAGGTAGGTACAGGCAACCACATAATCAACGATACGTGTACCTTATGAATTATGAAGTGATAATGTGGATCATTTTCATAGCGTCTTTCCCCACAAAAAGCTCAAGGACACTGACGTTTTTGGAGCTAGTATCGGAATCTCACATCTGAGAAAAGTGATTCATAATGTACGTGACATCATTTTTTAGGTTTGAATCTGAAATCTCTGATACCATAATAACGGTTCTCATAATTATTTTATTTTATCAACATGTCTAAACTCTAAAGGGTGAGGAAGAGAAATCAAATTTTGAATTGAAGTATCATGAGTTTGAATTTCATTGTCCATACAAACTTATACTTTATTTGAAGATACTTCATCTTGTAATATTACATCTTATCACATTGCAAGTAATTAATTATGGTACATGAAATTGTTATATGAGGAGAATAATCCTATATATCATGCTATGGTTAAATTGAATGGCAAATCAATCATTAAGAAAAACTACAATATGTGATGAAAATTTGTTTGTACTTTTTGTTATTTTTGTTGTTGGAAGAAGGTTACCAAGTTTTCCACAACTTGGCAATTGGCATAGGTGTCCAATATAGAGCTAAATATCCTCAAACACCTTCCAACTTGGGTAGGTTCATCCTCTAATAAAACCATCTAGCCTTTTCCTCAAGTTGTGGTACAGACAAGTGACAATCAATAGTAATGACACTTGCCCTGTGTACTTGATGTAGGTCTCTTTCCTTTTTTATACGTTTGTCACCTGACATTTAGTACTCACTTTGTAATTCGACTAATCCGAGTTTGTGATAGGAAATTTTACTCTTAAGGGATAAGGTGCTCAATAAGAGACGACTCTATTGATCATGTGAAAAGTTCGAACTCAAGTTATTTGATTAAGAATGAAGGAATACTTACTGGTTACGACTTTAATACGATCATTGGTTATGTCCTTTTCCACAAAAAGGTGAGGGACAATGACACTTTTGGAAGGGCTCATATATGGCCTCATCTTTATTCCACTTAGCCCAATAGGCCCACTCCCACTCCTCAATGCCTGCATGATATAGTAAGGTACCACTACACAATAAATGTTCTCAATGATCCATTTTATTAACATTTCTAGAACATGAATAATACAACAACTCAAGATAGGATAGTTTTAATTGCTGAGAAGCCAATTTCATTCAACTTTTGGAAGAGTGTTACCAACTTTTCCACAACTTGGAAATATGGCATAGGTGTCAAACATAGAGCTAAATTTAATCCTCAAACACCTTCCAATAATTCCAATTTGGTTAGGTTCATCCTCTTAACAAAACCATCTAGCCTATCCTCTCAAGTTGTGGTACAGACCAGTGACAACAACGTAATGACACTTGTCCTGTGAAGTAATAATGTGGATATTCTTGATACGTCCTTTTCTAGTTATTGATACCCACTTTGTGGTTCAATTAATTTAAATTCGCTTTGAAAGTGAGGCACTCCTTACTAAAGACGATTTCATTATTAGAGTTTGAACTTGATACTTCTAATTAAGAATAAAAAATATTACTCAGCATTCTACCACAATTTTTAAATATGTCTTTTTCCCCCAAAAAGTGAGGGACATTGACACTTTTGGGAGGGCGTCTTTATTCCCTTTGCCCCACTCCTCAATGCCCGTCTGATATAGTATGTGGTGCCATAACAAAATAAAAATGGATACTCTCTCCGTTCATCTTTATTTGTCCACTATATTAAAAATAGTTGTCCAACAATATTTGTTCAGTTTGAAAAATCAAGAGATAATTTACCCTCTTGTATTTATTTTGCCCTTACTGTTAAATAATATTCAATATCTAATACATTTTTCAAATTAAATTTAATATATTCAAAGGATACTACAATAATATTACCCCTATCAATTACTATTATTTCCTAAGATACTTGTCAAATCAATAGTGGACAACTATTAATGGAGAGAAGGAATATTATTTTATATATGTAATTATTTTTGGCTGATTGATCAAATATGTAATTTGTCTTTAATTATTGACAAGCCAAATTGAACTTGTTGTATTAGAGAGTACCAATTTTAGCTCTTTCTTATCATTTTTGTCCAACTAAATATTTCCTTCTAACTCAAATTTCAGTCAAATTTTTGGCAAAATAATTATCAAACCTGTATCAAAACTTAAATTGTGTTTTTTTTAACTATATCCTCATGTAAAAAAATAATCATTAGAAAAGACAAAAATGCAATGAAAACTCATTTCTGTCCTATTTGTTTTTTTGGCTTGAAAGTTCAACAACTTTTCCACTACTTAACTATCTCCAACCCATCTCTATTTCACTCTCTATTCTTCAATTATAAAGAGGTGAATAGTAAAACTATTATTCACCTCTCTATTTTACTTTTTAATTATTATAATATTATTTCTATTATATTATTAATTGAGTCTTTATAATTTGTAATTATTTTCTAATATAATATAACATTTAAAAAAATATTATTAATAAATTACTATTTCAGCAAATTAATAATTTTTCTATTTTATTTTTTAAAAGAAATTGTCACTTTAAATATGTAATTTAAGTTATTTTAATATTATTTATATTATGTAAGATTATTAATTAAGTCTCTAATATCTGTACTTATTTTCTAAGTAATATAACATCTAAAACATATTATTGATAAGTATACTACTTCCATCCCGAATTAATAATTTTTCTAATTTAAATTTTTAATTTTTTTTTTGCCATTTTAAATATGTAATTTAGATTATAATTATTTTTCATTATGAAGTATGCACAAAATATACATTTAGCTACACATAAAGAATAAGGACAAAAAATGCTCATTTTGAACTCCGTAATACATTAATAAAACATTTATGAGAGTACTGTAACAATCTTGAAAGTTGAGTATTTATGTAAAATTCAAAATAATTTTATGATAATACAATATTTATGATGCAATTATATTTCATCAATGATTTCACTTTTATTTGAATTGTTCCTTAATACGTATTATATATAACATTTATTACAATTTAAGTTATTTAGAAATTTAGAATAAAATATAATTTTATATTAAATGAAGAATTTGAAAAAAAAATTGTATTACATAAAGATTATAGAGTGATTATTTGCAAAAAGAAGAAATGATTTATATTATGAAATAAGAAAATAAGAATGAAATAAAAATAATAATATAATATTGAGGAGAGAGAAAAAAGATTTTTTTTTAGAGAGAAATAGAAAATTGGGTTGGAGTTGGTTGTTTGAAAAAATAGATAACTCTATATTTGGAGAGTAAAATATAGGGTTGGAGATGCCCTTAGCATACGTGTGATTTCTAGCGGAGCTACTCTCGTCCAAAGGGTGTCAATTGACATTTTTTCTGCAAATAAAAAAAAATTATGCTCATATTTACCTTAAAAAAATTTAACTATTCTGTGTGTATTTTTATATATTTTAATTCTCTTTAGTAAAGATTTTGACTTTGTCACTGCATATGATCAATACACTCTAACACCTTATTTGGATAATTGTTACCGATTGTATTATATTGTATTGTTAGTTTGAATACAATATTTGTATTAATTGTTACTTAAATTCTATTATATCATATTGCTTAAATCCATCATCAGGTAACGATGAAAAGACCCATTTTATGTAACGATAGATTTGGTGTGATCGTTCGTCACCTTAATATTTTCTTCTCATTTTGTCTTTATTTATTGTTTAAATCCATCATCAGATAACACTCTTTCTTATCCTACTTTTTCATAGTAGCTCTACCCCATACACTACTTTTCTTGTAGGTTTATCATTCAAATTAAAGATGTGTGACATTATATAATGACGGAGAACGATACAATATATCCAAACATTATATTTATTAAAATAATATAATACAATATATTATAAAATAATACATAACAACAGTCCAAACTAATTGTAAGGTTCCAACTCAGTTAGGTTGCATGTCGAGACCAATGCCATCCAAAATTGGGCTGAAGTTGTTGTAGTTGTAGAGGCAACCACATGACACCACGTGCCCTTATGAATTATGAAGTGTTGATGTCATTTTCCATAAAAAGGTGATGGACATTGACATATTTTGGATCTAAAATGGAACAAGGCATTTTTATGAACTTATTTTATTCACTAGGCCCACATCTTTTGATGTCTGCCTAATGGTAATATTTCTGATACTAGAATACAACAATTATTAAAGGTCCCATATTTGATCAACATTTTTTTGGCAAGGTTTTCAACTGGCTAGGACAACATACACAATGGTACTTAGAATCTAGAAATTGAGTAATGCAACAATCTTTAATATAAAGTCCAATAGTTGTGAAGTTAGTATAATTCAGAGTTTATTATCTTAGCGGTTTTAGTCATGTTATTGTCACGATCCAAAACGAGTCGTGAGTGGCACCCACACTTAACCTCCTAAGTGGGTGAACCAAGGAATCCAAATCCCAACATATATCAATAATTCAACTACGAATAACAATAAAATGCGGAAGCTCAAAACTTGTTAAAGTAACCAATCAAATCAACATCTAAAGTCTATTACACATTATCCCCAAAACCTGAAAGTCATCACATCAAAGACATCTGTTCTTAAAATATCGTCTAAGAGTATTAGAGACACCAAAATAAGTAAATAAGATGGTTCATGTCCGAAATTTAAGGACATCATGCCATGACTGAGAGAATTCAGCACGAGCTAGAAGAAATAGCTCACCCTGAAATCTGATGTGCTAGAGACTGGCTAGAGCTGAGGGCGAGTCGAAGTCGATGATACACTTGCTGCACTCCACAAAAGAAAAACGAAGAAAACACAAGTAAGGGTCAGTACAAGGAACACGTACTGAGCAGGTATCATCGGCCAACCCAAAATAGAACTAATATACAATGAATAATAGTATAAAATCAACTATGACACTTAGCAGGAACAACATGAACTAGTGACAACAACACTAAAGTAAGTACACAGTCAATCACAATATCAAGCCCACATAAGAGGACTCATGCCTCCACACCGCACTCATTTGGGAAATGGGTTCTTTGAGATTGAGTACATTAAGTTAATTCAATATCTTTGCCTTTAATGTTACCGTGTCGGAACGTGACACCCCGATCCAATAATATCGTTAATTTATTATTTATTATCACCACTTTTCACTTCATTAACAATATTTCATCAAACCTTCTTTATTCAAGACATCATTTCGATAGAGAGGGTTCAAGATTATAAATTCCACGATCTCAGGATTTCAGATCAAATCACAATCACACAATCAAGTACATAGAGAACTTCACAGTATCACTCAATGCATATCAATCGCTATTAAGAGTCCATCTATCAAATAGAATAAACCATAACCTACCTCCACCGAAGAACCGAAGTCAAGCAAGCTACTTCTCCAATGCCTTTCCTTTCCTTAACGCCTCTGAACGTTTCCAATCTATCAAGTATGCATAATTTGTAAGTTAGCGTGTCTATAGACACCCCCGTTACTATAAATGTCTAGCCTAGACCCAAAAATTCACCCGATTCTATAATCAATTTTCCTATCGTTCAACCTTAAGGGTAAGTCTTAATTCCTCCAATTAGCATAACTTTAATGGTATTCAATTAATACAATACACCTAATATTTAATTACCTATTTCCAAATACCAAAACTTAATTTATAACGAGATACTAAAATTATGTGCGACATCCAGGACCTTCACTTTCATGCAGCCCTCTTCATTCTAATATATGATTGTATAACTTAATTTACTGTCAATCATTAATTGGCCATTAGAAGGTCATACAAATATGCCAGAACTCAAGCTCACGTAAATACCTAACAGAGTTCCAACCCAATTTTTAATAACACCAACAATAACAAAAATAACCAAACTATATTAGCTAATCACTGTGCAACACGTGTAACCTCCATTCTTCTCAAATAAAACATATAATAATCATTTCCTACACCAACATATTATAATAATTTACTTTCACTTCTTGGCCAATACTATGCCATAATTATCCCTTTACCATTTGTTAACAATTAACTAAGAGCAATTCTATTCGGTCCACAGTACGCAACAAATTGTAACTTCAATTATTCCTAATTAATTTACATTGCAATAATATTTTAACTCCTCAACCCACCATGACTCAATTCAATAGCTTTTAATAAATATTATATACATATGTTTTGTTGACAAAAATTTCTACAGAACCCAATTGAATTGCAATATGCAAGAGGACACACATGATAAGTTCCAATAGCAACCACCCTTACATTAACCAATAAACCTTAAGCATCCCATTAATATAACTACGAAAAGTTAAAGTAAAAGGTCACCTGAAATCGCTTCTTGAATTTGCTTTGACAATCTTGCGGCTCCTTTCTATTTTTCCGCCTTCTACAGATCAGTTATCACCCTAACTGTATACCTTAAAATTATAAAAGTGGTAAAAGTGACCCTCTATTAATTTTAATTTTATCTTCTTTAACCACCAACTAAATTAATGATTAAAACTATCCCACTAATTTCATAATTGTAGTTGCGAATAATCCAAAATACCCATTTAAAATCTATCGAAAAGTATTTTATGAAATAAAAAACTCTAGTACTCAAAATGACCAAAAGGATCGTTACAGTTATATAGTGAGAAGTTAGACTTCAGAGTTTACGAGAGTCTTGTGAATTCTAGAATCAACTTACGAGATTTCAAGTTTACGAAAGTAAATCTTAATGGTGTAATTAGGGTTATATAGTCCATTAGTCAAGAAGTTGCAATTTAGAGTATATCAGTGCAAATCCTAATGGCCTTAGGGGTTGTAATCTGGTATCGAGATAAGAAACAAATTATTCATGTATTAATTTCTATATAACTTATACGACGTTTGGTAGGTAGCTAGATAGGAAATAAGTTATTCATGTATAAAATCAATACGACATTTGGTTGTCAATTTTGAAAAACCCACATAACTAGTATATATATAAGTTATGAGGAAATCTATGTATTATTTTATACTGGATAGAAAGTGAAATAACTTATACATGTATATCTAATAATACATAGATAATTCCTGCATAACTGATACGTCCATAGAATAATACATAGATTTTTACTCATAACTAATCCTTACATTACTAATATCAGTACAACTCTAACTAGATACCGAACCACCCCTAATATAGTCAAGTGATTGATGAGAAGTTACAATTTAGAGTTTACAAGTTAGTGATTACATATATATAGTCGAGAAGTAAGGTAACAATTCAAAATTTATGAGTACATAATCTAGTGCTCGAGAAATTACAATTCAGAATTTACGAGTTATTGATTTTTTATATATATATTCAAAAAGTTACATTTCAAAATTTATAAATTCATGATTATATTTATAGTCGAAAAGTAACCATTCAAAATTTAAGAATACACAATTTAGTGTGAATTTACAAGTACACAATTTAGTGTGAGCAAGAAATTACAATTCAGAGTTTATGAGTACGATTATTAGAGGTCGACAGATTGTCCATATTCAGACTTTTGTCTAAATAATCACATCTTCTACCTATAAGCTGTGTTCAAACAGTTCAATGGATTCTTTATCAACTTTTTCACTTGCTTTCCTTGTGTTTTTTCTTATACAATAATGGCATCATGAATATTATTTTTTATCATGTTCTACTTTTATTTATTCTTTCTAAAATTTGGATTTTAGTTACATTGCATTATTATTATATGTAGAGTTAAAATTTGAGCAGCATCGGATGTTCCCCTTTTTACCATTTTCCTATTAATTAATGTATTTATTCATTATTGTAATTGATTACAACGCTACTTGTTATTAATTTTATTATTTGTTTTCATGTCTTAACCCTTTGCATTATTATATATAGAGTTCAAATTTGAAACATCGGATGTTCCCCTTTTTACCATTTTCCTATTAATTAATGTATTTATTCATTATTGTAATTGATTACGACGCTACTTTTTATTAATTTTATTATTTGTTTTCATGTCTTAACCCTATATAACAAAATCAATAATTCAATACTATATATGATTATCCTACTATTAATATTGTGAATTATTAATAAGTCAAGGTCATTACATCAAAAGATTAGGAAAAAAATAGAAATCAAACATTGGTGAAGCTACGACAATTAGATAGGTGTAACAAATTGTGATTCTTTAAAAATTATCAGACACAAAGATTTATCGACTTCAAAAGCAATTGTATATTAATCAAACTAATTTAATTCAAAATAAGTATCACATTATATATATATATTTCACCATACACTAAAACTTTATGCAAAAGAAAAATGACCCTTTTCGTGTAGTACATTATAGAACTACATGTTCGATCCCACAATTAAGGGTGTACAAGTCAAATCGTAAAGTCAAACCGAACCAACGAACCAAATCAAACTGGAAAAATAAATAAATTTGTGGTTTGGTTTGGTTGGTTTGGCGGTTGAAAAAAAAAAAACCAACCACTCTTGATTTGGTTTGGTATTAAAAGAAAAAAAGTCAAACCGATACCAAACCAAACCGACATAATATATATATATATATATATATATATATAATTTTATTTTATTTATAGATAAAAAATATTATTTATAATCTACTTTGTTGATATATTTTTAGTTAGTTTATAGTTTTCAATATTTATATATTTTATTTCAAATTTGGGCTTGTAAAAATTGTAAATATTTTATTTTGTAATAAGATCCGAAGTTACAATTATATTGTTATAGTTTTTCAAATTCGAAATTAACAATTTACTTTGTAAATATTTTGTTTGCATTCTGTTTGCCTCTAGCCTTTAATCTTATTAATTTAACATAATGAACGTTGATATTTCAAAAAATATATTTTGTACTCATGTGAATTTTACCATCTTTTCAAAAATTTCTATTCATTT
The DNA here is from genome assembly GCA_036250505.1 of Solanum acaule. Lineage (NCBI taxonomy): Eukaryota > Viridiplantae > Streptophyta > Magnoliopsida > Solanales > Solanaceae > Solanum > Solanum acaule. The sequence goes on from JAJOOR010004509.1 coordinate 27,808, forward strand.
AACATTTTTTAAGTTTAGCTTATCACACAGGTAAGTGAAAACATATTTGATCTCTTTTTCAATTACCATATAGTTGTAAAAGGCCGAAAAAACCGAAAAACCGAAAAAAACTGAAAGAACCGACTAAAGTCGAAACTGAAAAAACCGACTTTATGTAATTTGATTTGGATTTTAGATTTAATAAACCGACATAATTGATTTAGTTTATCAAACCGACCCATGTACATCCCTACCCAAGTAAAGGGGTTTATATTGTAATATACAACAAGTTAGAGAAAAAAAAGGCACTCGTCTACATCAGAAAACAAAATTAAATTGACATGACATGATTAATGGTGACGATATATTTTATGCGGTTAATTTATTTAAGTAATAGATATTTTCAAATATGTATATAAGTATTTCCAAAATATAAACTAAAAGAAATTAGTATAAACATTTAATCATCTGTTAAGATATTCAATTAAACAAAGTATAATTAAAATAAAATTTACTGAAAAAAAATCCGGTATATTAATCTCTTTTTGCTTTCTGTCAATGGCATATGATATCTCTATCTTTAGCACTGGGTATTCGGATCCTTCTTGAGGGGACCGTCACACCAGAAAACTTTCATTATACGACAAAACCATCAATTTTAATTTAATTCTTATTTTTTAAGTATTTTTTTAAAAAAAAAATAAAATGTTACGTTGGTTGTTTCTCTCTTAATCAGAAGTTTTGAGTTTAAGTTTTGAATATGAAATTTTTTTTACTAGGCAGCATTTTTCTCAAATGAGGTCCTATACGATACAAGTTCAAAATAGTCAGCTTCCATACGGATAACGACAGAAGAAAAAAAGTTGTGTTACAGTTTGGATGTATTATTAAGGAGTTATACTACTTCTAAGTAAAGGTTTAGCCCAAATATAGAACAATCATGGTACATTAATTAATAGAAAAAAAATCTGAAATATATTTGAATTTTGATCGAAATTGTTTTAAAAATTTCAATTTTTGGGCAGGACCTATTACCCCTGTATTATTTAATAGTGTATTTTAAAGATATATAAGTGTCCAGCTGGACAAGTAATTATTTATAATGATGCAATATTTATGATGTTCATGTGGACACCTATATATCTTTAAAATATACTATTATATAGTGAAGGGGTAATATGTCCTGTCCAAAGTTTGAAATTATTACTGCAAATCCGATCAAAATTCAAATATATTTCTAGCTGTTTTCCGTTAATTATCTACTATTAAATATAAAACTTGAGGTCTCACGGTGATAATTTTGTGATTGACAAAATATTGGGATGTTGTTTAACATTTAAAATTTTTAAAAACATTAGATTGCACATTTTTCCTTTAAATAAGTTTATTATTATTTTTTGTCCTTTAGCAATTGAATTTATGTTTAATGAGACATAAGTTTTTTAGAAGTTGAAGTTGTGATGAAACATAGGTTGTGAAATATTATGATACAAAAATATAAATTTATACTTCATGAAAAAGGTATTTGTTACGAGAAACAAAAATTAAAGATCAATACAAAAATATGTTAGGAAAAAAGTGTAAATGATCCAATTTTAAACCATGATTTGATGTTCTTTTTATAAGATTTTCAATTTAATGAAAAGAAATTCTTAAATGATAATTCAAAGACTACCAATTACGATTGAAATTGAAAAAAAAAAAAAGAGAAAAAAAGGGACGAACGACGAAAATTTCTAAATCTCATCAGAGTGTCAATTCAAATTCAAGGGTTGATTCAATTGTAGGCCCTTCATACTTATACTTATTCTGAATGAGTCCAATTAAATTATTAAGTATTACATCTGAAAAATAGTAGTTCTATATGTGCAAGTAGAAATTCATTATTCACCTAATGACAACATAGAATAATTAAGAAATGCTGAAACAAACTTCAATCTTAAAATAAAAAATAGTAAAATTACACACCCAGAAAAAATAAAAGATTAATGAAACAAAATGCTAATTGATTGACGATAGTGATGTCTTGTTTGCTGAGTTAATTCCTAAAAATTGATAGGTGTATTATTATTTGATAATAAAAAAATTTAAACACCAAAAAATAAAGATAGGTCGATAAAATAATAGGATTAAGTTCTGCTGCAGCAATTGATTACTTGATAAATGAATTATTAGTATCTTCTAATTAGTCAAGGTTGTTGGTGGGTTAGTAATCTTTTCATGTCCTAATTCTTGTGATTTAGATTAGATGATCAAATTATAGTCTATGAAATTATAATTCGTCTAATATGTTTTAACGTATTTAAATTTGGGTTGATTATTAATACACTTATTTAATAGCCAATCAATCTGTTTCAATTATTAGAATTTAAGTTGATATCTAACCCAAATTGATCCATGAGAAATTTTATTAATATTTCTCAAAAGACTATTTGATTTGATAAGTTATATATTAACCTTTATAAAGAAAAATAATAATTTTATTAGATACTAAAACTTATAAAAGAACAAATAAAATAATTAAAACTTAGTTATAATTAACAAGATTGGGATTTGATCCACTTTTTAATGCATTTCAACACAAATAACCTTTTAGCGAAATAATAATTCATTCATTTATTAACTACATATTTTAATCTGTTAAAATTCAGTTTAACCAACTCATTTGACACATTGATATCGACTTAAATGGATAATTGACAATGTATCACTAAATAATGAAAAGTTGTGCTACTTGGAGAGCAGTGACTGATTTAATGTATGGTTTATCAAGAGTGAAGACACAAATATATGTAAGTTCAAATCCAATTAACAAAATAATAACTTAGTTGTTTAGCTATCTGAACTCTTATTTTATTGGTGAGCATTAGATTTTGCACATTATAATTCCCTTCCCTATTTTCTCTACCCACCCCAATTTTATTTTTATTTTTTAACCACCAACAAAATGGTATTCCATCTATTCCACGTCATACGATAGTGTAATTTTTTTTAAAACTTTTTGATATATATATATATATATTAACAATTTTATAATTTATAATATTTTTTTATATAATTTTTAAATATATAAATTTTAAGTTTCAAAAGTCACTAAAAATAAGGTGATTTGACACCATGTTGAGTGACTAATAAGTACAATATTGATGGAATGGGCTACCCTCCAGCAGTGCATCCCTCCATTTGGTTCAGTGTGGCTTTGATTGATCGACACGTATGTCTTTATTTATTTAATGGTTCAAATTCATTTTATTAACTAAATATTCTAACCAAGGTTAACAAGTTTCTCTTTACCACTTGTTTTTCATTGCTTCTAATCAGAAAACAAGATGAAATAATCAAAAACCACTTCGACAAAACTTAAAGTCCTCAAAAAACAAAATTCGATTAGATAGATAGCCTGTTGAAATCAAAGTTCCAATTAAATATGATTACAAGTGGAAAAGAAAAATCCAAGATGCTATGATGATGAAAAACTGATTCAAATTTTGCAGCAAAAAGCAAACACCATTTTTATTTTCTATTCAATTTTGCCGATTTACAGTTATGGTGAAACCCAAATGGAAAATAATTTTGGCAATTCGAAGAAGATAACAAGTTTCTTTACAACATCATTTCCGTCTAAACGAATTAAATTCACTCTTTTTTCTTGGATTTGTATAATTTCATAACCCAAATGCATATTTTGGATCTTGTTATCTAAAGTGTTTTAGGAGGGTAAAAAGTATTCTTCTATTGATAATGATGAGAAAAGAACCAATAAAATGAATTTTGTAGTTTAATTTGCACAATTGAATTTTCTTAATGAAGAAATCCTCTAAAGAGAGGAAGGTTGTTTCCTACAAAAAAGAAGAAAAGATTGAAGAGAGAGAACTGTTAACTAGACACACGTGTCGATCAATCAAAGCTGGACCAAATGGAGGGATGGATACTGGAGGGGAGTCGAGTCCAATATTGACAAATCACCATGTTATGTATGTCTTCGTAAAAAATGTACAATAATAATAGAGCTTTTATATCTGTGAGTTGTTGTGGGATAATTGTAATCAGAAGTCATAAATTCGAGTTCAAATTTAATTAAGCTCCAACGTGAATATTAAATATTGAACGGGAACGAAGGACAAAGTGTTTGTCTATGTCCTTAGTGTGTACAGAATTATTACGTGTCTTTTGTATAGTTGTTGAAGTTTCGCATTCAGTCCAGCCAATTGATTACATGGCGAAACATCAACTTTATTCCAAGTGCCAAAAGTGAAGGCTTAATGCATCATATTCTGCAGTGCAGTATGGGACTTTCTGCAGTAATGTTTGTACATTGTAAATGAATGCAACAATACCCTAAAAGGTCCCAAAAAGTGAAAAGTATAAAAAAAAACACAAATTCATTACGTGTAGCACAAGAATTCGTGTCCAGCGGGCAATCATAGTAGCTTAGTTAGTTGGTTAACTGAACTCCTACCTTGTAGCTGAGTGTTCGATTCCCCACATTGTAATCCATATCCCGCACCCCCAATTTTTTAAATTTATTTTCTTTTAAAAAAATTTCTCTTTAATTCTCAATGAACCATTAATGTTGAGTTTTCTTCTTGTCCTTGTCACTTTTACACGCGTATTCACCATTATGGAGTAATGAGTATATTTCATGGTGTTTGACATTGTCATTTTTCAACTCTTGATTCTCATTTATTTGGATTCCATGTAAAGGAATTTCTTTACTCTTCTAGTCTTATTTTATGTAATTTTTAGTAGGTCGACACCTCTTTTTTTTAGTTTCTACTTTAAGCTTCACTAATGTATTTGACAAGATTAGAATCACACAAGAACAATTCTATTATTAATCTCTATTGAATTGTAGTGTAAGTTCATTCAGAATGATCACCTTTTCAATTCGAAATTTGAACCTCGAGAGCATGATAAATAGTCAATGATTCAAACAACAATACTTGTGGGATTACGGTGAGTATGCGAATAAATTTCACCTATCATAAATATTTTTGACAAGTCATTTCCAACATAGTAGGTATACCGTATATACCATCTCTGAATGATGTTAGAGTGAGTAAAAGTCTCACATTGGTTGAGAAATGAACCGGTGGTCTCCTTATTTGGACTTGGGCAATCCTTCCCTCGTAAGCTATTTTTGAGGTTGAGTTAGGCTCACATGTCATATCTTTACATGGTATCAAAACTAGATTCATCTCTCTCACAAGTTTTACTCTAATTGTAGGACTAAGGACTCCTTCTAGCTTAGGGCGACCTAGTGAGACATCGAGCTAGTCAGAAAGATTTTGATGACCCAAGGTCATTAATATAGAGCAAAACTTAAATTTGTCAAAAACAAAAACCATAACTGTCTATAGGGTTTGATCTACCTAAATTAGGTTTGGACAAAGGTTTTTCTACCAAAACACTTGTCAATGTCAACTTAGGTAGATGCCACTCTCAAACCATCTAATCATCTTTTATATGCTTCTATTCAGAAAATACAAAAAGTTCCTTAGAAGTTAAAATGGCAAAACCAAATGGGGTCCAATTTTTTTAGAAAGCAAAATCACTTCCATTGCCCAATTCCTATTTGTCTAAAAGGACAAGAGAGTGCACTAAGAGACAATCTACTCCAGCTGTTCTGTTTTTCCCTTTTTCTTTTTTTTTAGTTCTTTTTTTATAGAAGTAATAATTAAATGGAATAAAATGAAGGAACTGAAAATGAGTGTAGTGGTGATAGCAGGCAAAGTGCTAGCTTGAGTGGAGGTGACTTTATTTTATACTCACTCTTTTTTGTTTGTTTTCTCACGTCAATAGTTGACTCGTTTTAGGGTTTGATTAATCCAGATTTGCATAAAAAAATATTATATTGAGATAAAACGTTCATAATTTAATTTAAATTTAAAATTTCTAATTAATAATGAAGAAGTACTAATTAATTATCACTCCACAACGACAAGAGAGTGCACTATGAGACAATCTACTCCAGCTGTTCTATTTTTCCCTTTTTCTTTTTTTATAGAAGTAGTAATTAAATGGAATAAAATGAAGGAACTGAAAATGAGTGTAGTAGTGATAGCAGGCAAAGTGCTAGCTTGAGTGGAGGTAGCTTTATTTTATACTCACTCTTTTTTGTTTGTTTTCTTACGTCGATAGTCGATTCGTTTTAGAATTTGATTAATTCAGATTTGCATTAAAATAAATTATTTTGAGATAAAATATTTATAATTTAAATTCAAATTTTTTAATTAATAATGAAGGAGTACTAATTAATTATCACTTCACAACGACCTTTTGATGTTACTAACTTTGTTTTTTGTGCTACAACAAAAAATGGACGACAAACCCCACCTCTAACTAAATCACATCACATTTATAGAAGTCAAGCCAAAACCTGTGATAAATGTGACTAGATTCATTTTAACACTATTTGTGTCATTTTGTGTGTGTGTGTGTTTCAAGAATTAATTGTGAATTTGGTTCACTTCATTTGGACTCCTATTATTTATTAGGGGGAAAAAAAATAACAAGGAGTTGCAGAAAAAATTTATTATGTGTGAGACACAACTAGTAATAGTTGTATGAGGGATTATAATATTAATATTATATTCTGATTCATGGGCCCATTCTTTAGTTTCCTTCCTGCCCTTTTGTTTCTCTTTTTTACTCTTCTTCTCTTTCTTCATTTTCTTCGTTTTATGTTTTTTTTTTATAATCAATTTAACTTCTCCCTTAATTTATACCGATGAAAATAATTATTATTCTTTTACTTATCTGTTTTAATAGAATATATTTTTCAAATTATAATTTTCAGTATTATATAATTAAATGATATGAGCATAAAAAAATTTAAATTAATTCTTTGAATGGTCACTTGTGTCATGAAAATTGACCACTAAAATTATTTTTATTTCTTTTTCTCCCATTTTTCATTTATTGTACTTCAAAAAAATTAGCCTTCATATTTCATGTCTTTTTTAACTTCTACTTTAATGACCCATTTAAGCATAAAAAAATATTTATAAAATATTTTTTCACTTTATTTAGAAATTGATTTTTGACCATGAAAATTTGAAACACAGCCTTTTCTTTTTGAAGGTATATTTTAAATTTAGAAAACATGTTCGTATAATGTGTTTTTTCAACTCACTTTTCACTTTTGAAATTCTATTTATATATAATATGAACATTCTTTTGAATATTTTTTTTTTAAAAGAAAAACATAACTCTATTTTCAACTTTAACCGCATATATTTCAATACATTTAAACAATGTATGAATTCTATAGTCAAACACCTAATAAAAATAATAATAATCATAACCATGCTTTCTATGTTTATAACTTTTAAATATTTAATGTGTAATTTAATTACAAGTATTTCATTTTTTTACTTTTTATATTATATGTGTGTATATATATACAGACAACTCTAGTTTTATTAATACAGTAATATTTTTGAAATTTAAAATTTTAATTATTAATATCTTATGTAGTTACTTAATGATAAAAATAATAATTTTTAGAAATATTTTCTATTAAAATAAATAATTGAAAAATAAATTATTTTAATTTATACAAACTGAAAGAGTAATTAAATTGGTTTGAAATTAGATTTTGAAAAAGAAAACAAAAAATGAGAAAAAGGTGGAAGGTGAAAAGTAAGAAAGAGAAACAATGCCAAAATGGAAAATAAATAATGGGTCCTGCAAAAGGTCAAGATAGAATATTAATAAAATAATATCCTCGTACAAGTAGCACTAGCTGTACCTCATACATAATAAAAAATTTCAGGAGCTACGTTATACTTTTCGTCTTCCACACTCAAACAAAGTCTTCTTTGTCAACCCACTCCCTTGTTCCACCAAAACAACCAAATTATGGTGTGGCCTACTCTAAAATACAAGTCATATTATTAGAATTTGATAGACAAATTTGGTTGAGTTTATGAAATGATGAGAAGGTTGATATAAGAAAGATAGGATACAAGTAAACTTATGCAAACGTTATAGTACATATATATTCGTTTGATAGAGTGTATTAGGAAAAATAATGTACGCATTAATCTAGTGTATTACTAGTATCTTGCTTGGTACTTTTTTCTAATATACGTATTACACTTTATTGTGTGTTAAGGTATGTATTGTTAATACCATGGATTGCAGGTATTAGCAATGCAATGATTTTAATGCATGCATTAGCATGATTAAAGACTGAACTGCCTCTCAAAACCTCTTTTAACATCTTTTCCACCATAATAGTGTAGGGTATCTTTGTTAATAATTTTTTTATGCAATGCATGTTATTCTTAATGCATCAAATCAAACAATGCATAAAAATAATCTATATATAATTAATGCAAGCATAAATAATACATGCATTGCTAATGCAAGCATTATTAATTGGGATAACCCATCGGTGGCCCCTTAAACTTGGCACGATCTTTCACTTAGACACCTTAACTAGGCTTTGTTCATTTTAGACACCTCATGTCACGCCCAACTGTGTCAATTTGACACTTTTTCGACAATCTGCCAAATTTGTAAGGTGTGTGTAAAACACTTGCTGATGATGTGTCAAAGTGACGAATTAAATAAAGACACGTGGCATATATATATATATATATATATATATATATATATAAAATTATTAAATGATGAATCTTGAGTAAGAAAAAAACTACCAATGACTCATTGACATGTGGCATTTTTTTAACTAAATAATTTTAAAAAAAAAACTTTTAATAAAAAGAAAATTATACCCACACCACCCCCAAATTGTCTTCTCTACTACCCACCTCCACCTCAAACCCCAACCCCTCTCTC